>JAAVTS010002276.1:16747-29080 GCA_022845575.1 Baylisascaris ailuri | reverse complement strand
TTGTCTTTTATGCTTAGAGACTTCGCATGCGGCATCAAGGCATGAAATTTCCCATGGACGCATATTATCATTAACGAATCCAGTCGTTGTGAATGTCAATATCAGTTGCAGTGATGGTGTCTACGTGAATGTAATCAATGATCCGGTCTGAAAAACAACAGAGAGTGGCGACGAAGAATTTCCATCTCCGTTGCCTCATGTCACCTAGTTGCTGGCCAAGAAAGGCATAATATTTTGTTTTATTTGAGAGCCAAGATTTGCCTGATGCAATCGAGAAAGGAACAACTATGGATCCTCTCATCCAGCAAGCACTACCGCCGAGAGCACCACAGTCGGAAGGAAATAAGCCACTGAGAAAACCTGCTGGCTCACCAAAGAAGGAATGCTCGCTGGCAACTGCAGCCACTGACCGATCGGCTAGCAGTGAGGTGAAATCCATAGCATAACATCCACGACCTATCGCACTTAGGAAATATGAGATATTTTAAAGGATGTCGAAAGGTTCTCTAAGGTAATGCAGTTACCGAAGGAAATCATAGAATCGCCTAAGTTTTTGAAGAAATCTCTTTAAACTGTTGACTTGGAAGGGATAAGGCGCTTAGGTTCTCACGGCGAAGCAAGACCCTGCCGAAGACAAGTAGAAGGAAGGCGTAGAACTGAAGATGGTTGCATCTAGGGCCACTCTGGTTCACAGGGTAAACGCATTAACAACGTTTGTGGTGTTTACAGCGATTTGAAAGCATAAAAGCATTTACTCCTAAGGTACTTTGAAAGCTACGATTAATGAAATTTAGCAACGGCTAAATACCTTAGGTCAAATTCATTGTCTTTCCGCGTCAAACCTCGAAATAGCTGTTTCAGCGATCACGGCGGTCATAGCTTTTATCTGCTTTTTGTTTGTTCCTTTTTTTCGAAGGGAGAGTTTGTTAGAAAAAGTTGTGAAAAGACAACTTGTTTTTTTTGGTTTTGATTTCACCGGGATCTCAAATTTCGATTATCCAGTATGCCAATGAGGCAACACTTCCGGGCTAGTGCTATTTTAAAGACTGTATCTCAGCAAAAATGAGGAAGAAAGGAAAAGCGTCTCCAGAGGTGATGCTACCAGTGTACATATGATTAAATCCTGCAGAAAAAATGGAACCGTTAAGCAAGAACAGGGGATCGGGCAGGGTTGATGGTAGGGGACGGAAAAATTCAGACTCCACGAAGCAGATTGGGTGAAAAAATGTTTGGACTGTCGTTTCTTTTTCGTCCCATACGTATAGGAACTTGTCAGGCACCGTTAGCTTATACAGAGGGATCGATTGATGAAAGATCCGTTTCTTTTGCACTTTTGCAAATTATTTGGCAAGAAGCGCGTGCATTATCATAACGCTCTCTGAGTGTTTATATATGTGCGTCCCCCTCTCTGTCCTTCTAGTTTAACTATCCAATCCTTGGTTCAACTCGCGCATCCCGCACCAAAAAGCTTCTACAGCATCAAAAAAAGCATCAAAAAGCTTCTGCAGAGTTCTTTCTCTTAGAAGGCTGCCGCGTTAGTTTGCTCAGACGCATTGTGGCACCGCCTGTAGACCTACTTGTTGCAGCAGAGCGTGGGGTGGGTGGCAGCATTTCATAAATTCTGAGGTTTTGTTCGCAAGTTTTTCCTCGTTTACAGTGAGACTGCTCAGCGTGCAACTAACGTTTCAAGTAAGTAGTATGTTGATCCATTGCAAATCATCATCTAGAAGTTTTGAAAAGAAATGCTTCGCTTTGAAACTCCATCATACCCATAAGAAAA
This sequence comes from Baylisascaris ailuri, assembly GCA_022845575.1. Classification (NCBI taxonomy): domain Eukaryota; kingdom Metazoa; phylum Nematoda; class Chromadorea; order Rhabditida; family Ascarididae; genus Baylisascaris; species Baylisascaris ailuri. The sequence goes on along the minus strand of JAAVTS010002276.1, from coordinate 27,300 downwards.
TTTGGTGAGCTTTATGGACAGGTCGGGTGCGAATAACAGAGGAGCATACAGTATCATGGTGCTTAAAATTTGATCTGCTAACATGCCATATACACCTTTGCCTCATTTATATGGGACAGCTAGTTATGAAAAAGCCATTCCTTGATGGAACATTTGCATTTGTGACCGAATTCGTTGTAAGGCCAGGGTCTCGTTTAGTGTTTTATTTTCCGCTGCGAAGTTGGTTACTCAGTTAATCAAGACACATTAGGCACGTAATAAGCCAGTAAATTTGGCACACCCTCCTGCTCGTTTTGCGATCGGGTTGATGCGAAGTGTTAAAACGGTCGTCGTGGAAAAGAATTCAAATTTCATTATAACTTCAAGAACGCCTACAGTCTCCTTGGAACGTGAAAGACTGCACAAGGGATTGGTTTGGCGCATAGTAATATATCCAGAAATTCTTTAACTCTGACTTCATTGCTGCCCGAATAAAAAAATCCTCGGCAAACGAAACAAACGCACATATGCAAGAGAACAAATTGATGTGACGCTACCATATACCCTTTGCGGATTTAATTTTTGCAAAAGCATATAGTATAATAAAGGAGTGAATAATTGGGTACGCTACACTGGTACTTGCGAAATATGGATAGCAATATTGTGGGGATGATTATGGAAGCGTTGAAATGCCGGTATGAACTGTGAAGTCGCTCTGCCAATTTGTTGTCTGGCGCAGCGATCAAATGCACCCACTGAAATTGTCGAGCTTGCTCTATTTGGTGGGTTCTTAGCGGTACATAGATAGGACGTTTGCTAATAGTTGTCGTTTTGCCTCTCCAGATTTCTCCCGCATTTCTTCACGGCACAGATACAGCTTCAGGTAGCGCTGGCTACAATGATCCTATTCCTTCCAAAGCCGAAGCATTACAAATGGGGGAAAAGAATGTGCGGATTGCACAGTGATAGGATGCGCATTGCGCCAATTGGAGAGGTGATAAGTTGCACAGTAAATTACTCGCAGACAGAGAATGGAAATGAAATATGAGCAAATGTTTATTGTGTGAATGCTGGAAACAGCGATGCCGGAATTATTTGCAGATTCCCGTATGCTGCCTGAAAAAATTCTGCATAATTGCAGGCGAGAGCGATACTTGCTGAGGACAATGAAATAAGCGGGATCGAGGCGGAGGACGCCGTAGAGAAAGCTGCAGCAACAACCGCGGCGAAAGGAGAAGTTATTGAAATGAATGGAAAACGGTGTGTATTCTAACCACCTCACATCATGGGCTAAGAAACAGACGATCCAAAAGTACGCGAGAAGGCATCACCTTCGTGGTCGTTTCTAAAAGGCCAGTAGTGCTGTAAAGAGGAGCAAAAATAAGAAATTATGATGCGAAGCTGCTCAAGCATGCAACGTCAAAACTAGGACAGTGGTCCAGCAATGAACTTTCCGGGCCTGCTTCACTCAAAGCGGAAAGAGATTCAGGGTTTCCTCGTTGGATGGTACTCCGATTCGGACCAGAGAATCCCCACACTCATTACCAATTTTGAAAGCGGGAACTTTCAATGGAGCGCAGGGATGCAAGAAGATATTCATCCATTTTTGATGAATTTCGCTCAGGTCTTTTCATTTCATGCAAAACCGTTGTTAGTTGTGTTCTTGCAGATACCGTTTTGCTGCAGACGTCAATGCAGACTACGGGCACTGCGAGCTCACCGAAATGAACAGCAGGTGCACTGTGCTATTGCATTATGAAGTGTACGGCTGCAAATGCAAAAGAATACAGGTACTGCTCAGATCCCTCATAGTACTAACTAACGAGCTCTGCCAATTTTCCACTGGATGGGTTCCTTATCATTGAGTCATTTCGCAACTTCAAGATTTTATTGAAAAGTGTTTTCCAGGTTATTAGCCGAGCCTTTGGCACAGCAGTAATTTTCCTGAATTTGATAGTTCATCATTAAGCTCTCCTACTACAGGCATAGTTAGCGCTGTCGTAAACGATGAACGGTTGACATTTTTTAAACGCCTTTTCTTTTCGTCTGCACTCTTCAATGAGTTTGTAACACATTGGGATCCCAGCTGTAGGATCCATATTTCAAAATGGTAAGATTTGAACTGGATTCCCTTTCAATTAGTTTTCTGGGATTCATTTTTATACGTTCTGCGAATACTGTACACTATGACGAGATCGATACACACCTCAGCGTTGCTGCAACTGTAAACGGGGCAATGAAAGAACGCCTGATCTAATGCACATGTGAGGAACGATGTTTGTGTGAATCGGCGAATGTCTTCAGCTCTATACCGTTATGATTCTCTCTCTCAATGGAGCAGAACGTGGGGATTTGTCTGCTTGCGGATGCGAAAGAGATTAGATTGCCTGCTGAGGTGCAGCATGTGCGATAGCAGAAAGTTTATGCAGCACAGCGACTTTGTTAGCGTCTAGAAAACCGCATAAAGAACAGCGGTGACAAATAACGGGATAGGATGTTTTATGGAACTTATGCACAAAACAGATCTTCAGCGAATGAAGAAACAAAATTTCATATTGAGCGGTAATAATTTGAGAGCTGCTTTGCATATACGTTCAATATCTGTGTGCTGTACTTGTTAATGGAGTTGACGCGTGCGACAATTTACTACCCTCACTTTGCGTGCCAGTTGCATACGCAGTTCTGATATCTTTATGCGTTACATTTCTGATCGATCGATCAACAAACTCTTTGCTTCCTTTGCGTTCGCGCAACCGCGATAAAGGTGTTTCAGTTATTCTTTTACTGTGGATGCGGGGACCGAAGCTGGCAACCTCATTGGTCATCGCTTTTCCCCCTGATGTCACATATTACGCTGGCTGTTTTTCTATTGCCGTATCACTGACATTCTCTCCACCGCCTCATTTCAATATCATTACATTCTTGTGGTGAAGTCGCATGCGACCAACGCCCGTTCAGTTAATACACTGCCATCAGGTGTAGTGCGTCCCATACGTCACAACACGTTCAAGTGGTAAGTGATTGTGTCGGTCAAAAGTGTGCATATCTAAGTCAGAGGAAATGAGGTGTTGGAGAGAATGACAGGCAGGAGAGATAAGTGGTTGAAATTTTGGAACAGGTGAGAAGAAATGCATATAAGAAAAGCAGAAGGCACGTTCATGTGCTAGGCACATGTGCTGGATATATAAGGTGGGCTCATGGCGTGTACGCGGTTCGCTAACGTTTCGAGACCTTTGCGATGATAGCAAATGTGCCAATGGATTCAGATGACATTGAAGAAACTGATTGCGGTGGATATCAGTTTCTGCAGTATGCCACCTGCAGCAGTTAAATTACTTTTCTTAAGAACTTTGCCAGAAGTCCTGGTTTTATCAGCACGCCGTTATTCTATTCCAGGCATTCGGCACATGAGAAAATGCGCATACCATGGTTTGAAAAAAAATTCATATATAGATATCCTAAGAGCAACATTGTTCTCTGCTTTAAAGAAACAGCATGGAAAGCGCTGTTAAAAGACCAGCACAGATGTGGATTTTGATATTAGAGTAAACAGAGCACCTGGCTTGTGAATGTACGAGAACGTTGAAGCAGCACACAATGGTGGATCTATCATTCGTAGGCCAGTTAGTGGAGCCTGTATGCTTAAAAAATCCAACTTGAGAAATTCGTGCATGATTTAGCTGTCGAAAACTGTGATAAGTGAATGAACAGAACGAGGAAGGTGAGACGACACCGAAGTTAAGTTGAGTAGCTGGCGAACGAGACCGCGGGGAGAAAGCAGGAGAGGATGCCTGCATACAGCGATGTTTGCTGTTTTTGAGATGCAGCGGTCTTATATCGCATCTCCAGAAAAGTTGCAGTAAGTTAACAAACAGAGGTAGAATAAGATGAGGAAGATGGAAATGTCAGCAAAGCTTCCAATATGATAGACGAAGAAAAGGAAGGTAATAATTTGAGAACTACTTTGCATATTCGATGCTATTACTGATGTGTAATAATACACATTTATTCGTTGAGAGGAGCCGAGAAAAAGCATTATCAGAAATTTGCGGAAGTTATGATGGACATTGCTAAGGATGATGATAATGTGCTGATCAAAGTTGAATTTCGGATTTTGGACGCCCAAAGACGTCAGATAGGGTCGGAGCGAGGAAGTACGTCTTGGGCTGAAATCAATTTTGTGTTCAAGTTTTCGTTCATGACTGCACACCGATAAAGTTCAGTATGCGGTATGAAAATGAGTCGGGATTGTAATCGTCGTTTTTTATGTTTCTTTCACTTATCATGCGACCTAGGAGATCTTTAGACAGTGACCACTGAACCCGCACTTCGATGTGACCTTATCATCTTTTTTTCTCAAGTGTTGTGCACTTCGCAAGCTACTCAGCTTACCTTTCTGTTTCTGTTCACTCACTTCCCCAGGAGCTCACCATCTCAACTGTTGATGCGACTGTCCTTTTTTCAGCGATGCAATCATGTTGGTCATTCTCAACTTTTGCGCACTTCACGCAACTAGTAGTACCACGCATCGAAAAAAATGGCACTGCATCGGAGGAGAAACTAAAAGTATTGCCAAGGGAAGTAGTAGAATATGAGCTATAAACTATGTACAGTTTTAATGGAGAGGTGAGGCGCATGGTCATGGCTAAATTTTAAGGCTTTCGGATTTGGGTCGTCGGCATTTCCGTCCTAGTGGTCTGACCCATAGAAATCTACCCCGCAGTAACCTTCAATGCACGGCGCTCACATACATCACAATAGAACTGTCGCACTTCTAACGCACTGTAACATCCGAATATGGCGATGAAATATACCAAACGAGATGTGTAGTTGGATGGACGCAACTATTTATGTGAAACTCGTTTGATCAACGGAAGCAATCATTAGTAACAGTGTTTTAACTCCCTTATTTGAAGAACAAACGATCGCACATATAGAATACGTTGCATAAACAAGGTGTGGCGTATTGCGACAGGCGACTTCAGTGTGCAGCTTACGCAGTGGTTGATATGAGCATGGTGACAACGCAATACGTATGATTCAGTGAAGTGGTAGAAGTATGAAGTCCAGTTGAGAGTTGCCAAAGGTCTAGTTCAATCTTATCAGTGGGTATTTTTAGCTTGAGTTAGAAATTCTGCAATCGGCAGCAAGTTCAAAGCGAAGTCACATATTCCGATTGATCGCTTATGGTAGAGACGACGCAAGGAAGATTCGCTACATTATTACGGATTGTGTAAGTTATAATACTTTATTTGTAGGTTATAATACTTTATTACGGACTGTCGTTTAGCGTTGGAGAATGCGAATGTTGCAGTGAGTTCATTTCATCGTTATTGTGGTATTCGGTTGGGTTTATTCAAACTGTTACACTGAACAACGAATTGAATTGAGGAACGAAATTTTCAAATACGCGGAGGCCTCAGCTTCCGTCACACGGCGAACAAATGAATATTCTGGAGCCTATAGCTTGAGCTGAATCTGCTGAACTTATTCTGACACCAAAATTTCTCTGAGCATTTTACCTTGGCAGCGAAAACTACTCAAAAACGGACTGCGACAAACGACTACCACTGTCCCTTCATCAGATTATTATGGACGGCCATGTAATAGCCCGACGTGGACGCCATGGGCCACGAACTGTTCTCAACATGCAGCCACATTCTTTTGATCGTGAAAATGATTGTGCACAATACGCTTCACGTATAAGAAACATTCCGTGTTCATTTAAACTCGTGCACCGAGTTCCACGTTTCTTTCTATTCAGTTGGGCGCTGCTTGGATCCTTGGGAGAAATCCATTTTTTTTGCAAATGAAAACGAATTCTTATTTTGTGAATAAAACGAACAGGGCGTTATCCTTTTTTCCCTTTTTCTTCTTGTTCCTTCTACGGCTAAGAGATCCTTCCTGAGATTCCGCTGCGTTTTGCGTTTTCCAAATCCTAATTGGCGAATGTTAGAGGAAAGGATGCCTGCATTTATGGGCATTCTATTCGAGACTACAAAATCTGTATCATTTTGGAAACGCATGTACTGGTGCCTCTACGGATTCCATGGTGTTGGGATAGGGCTAGCTATGTGGTCGGGAGAGGGGGCCGACTCCATATGATGCTCTAAAATTCGAGCGATCAATGGGTTTACATCAAGGGAATAGGCGCATTGTGGTCAAGACAAAGTCGACCATCGTCGAGGTCTCCAGATAGCTCATTGTGATTTTAATACTTAATTATGGCGCATCACACTCAGACGTTTCGATTATATGTGCACATATGCAATGTCTCAAAGGGTGGAAGTAGTAGTTAGAATGCATATTTACATGCCAAAAATTTTGGAAGGAGCAATATCCTATGGTAAGCACAACAGCACCCCGAGTCATCTCAGTAATTAACTCAAACACGTATTGTGAAGAGTCTTGTTGAGGAATTTGGTGCGCAGGACGCGTACAATGGTCGATCTTTGAGCTTTTCACAACGTTAAAGTTATTTGTTGCGAATGTAATGGAAACACTGCGATCTTAAGCAGTTCAGAGGATTTGCTAATCATGACGCGTAAAGCGAGTGAAGAAAGCAAAGAACTCAATCGTACGAAGCGAAGAAGTTTTCGTGCTCCTTTTGGTGGAAGCTACCAAATGCTGATAACTAGCGCGTGAAAGTCCGGGATGGTTCCAAACTCAGGAAGCCATCGAAATTCCGCGAAAAACTTCATGAGATGCGACGATGAGTCTGCTCTGTGGGTGCAGTAACACAAATCTAACTGGTGCTGCTAATGTATACTCACCCTCCAATTGCATCGTTTAAATGGTTTCGTATTCACTTCACTTGCAGTACGGACCATCACTCTATGACATTCGCACCATTCTTCCATCAAAAAGGTTCTCGATATCGACGTCACTAAAGCTGTCATATATCACGTTGGAATGCATCGAAGAATTGCACAAACTGGGCTTCATTCATCGAGGTGGACGTTCATTTCACAGTGTTGTTAAAAAAAAAATCCAGCGTCAATTGCTTTAACTGTGCGACTCAAAGATTGCTGAACCCTTTCGGTTTGAACAGGCTGCCGCTTGCCTTCAGGTGCAGCCATAAACATTCCGATTGTGCAAATTATTGTAGGTGCCAAACAAACTTGATGTACCTTAACATCCTTTGTGAGAGACATCATTTGCCAAATTATCGGATCTGAGAGAAGAGCGAGCTGTTCAGTGAGAGGGAAGTGGCATTTGACCATACGAAAAGGAACTACACAGATCCCGTAGCGGCCTTCTTATTTAAACTGAAAATCGAGGTGCTTAGTTGTCACGCCACAATTTGATCGAAGTCATACAACTTTTTGTTTGAAAACAGACTTTTGCCGCATTTTTGCGATGCGATTTGAAAAGCATACCACAACACTGAGGTTTAAAAAATGAGCCGTACTGTCAGTGTGAAGGAGTCTAAAGAAAACGGCCAGAAAGAGCATATAGCGAAATATCGAGAAGTCACATTTCCTCATATAGAATGCTTGATCTGTGAATGCAGTAACACGTATCTAACAGATGTCGTTCATGTATACTTGCCTACCAGTTGCGTCGCTTAAGCTGTTTCGCATTCATTCGTTCTCACTTGCAGTATAGACTTGTCACTCTCATTTGCTACTCAAAGATTTCCTCGCTTGCTTCTTTCCTTAACCACACACCATTCTTCTTTCATCAAAACTGCTCATGAACGTTCCCAATAATGGAGGCGTCCCTGCTGTACGAATTTGCTTTCGACCGGCGCGGAACCGTAAACAGTTTCTGTTCCGTCTCTGATGGTGAGGTGATGTGAGGTGATGTAGACATGTAGATGTAGATGGCAAGTTGACGAAGTATGAACGAAGAGAGTTGAGGCAGAGGAATTTATTGACGAAGAGAACCGAACTGCACTGACACTCACACAGAACGATGAAAAAAGTACAGCTTATACAGTGGTCGCCACGTGACAATTTATGCTAAAATATGGTCATAGTGCTATGTGGTCACGTGATTTTCATCCCGATATTGCGGCTCGTCATCACGTGGCCAGGTATATCGCAATATTGCCATGTGCCCCTGCGTCGTACAATGCCATTTCCGATGTGCTGAATCATCACCACAATTTTATCAGTTTCTATCTGAGTTTCCGAGAAGTCATCTCCGTGCTTACACCGATCCAAGCAATAAATAAATGAGTTAGTGATTCTTGCTACGGCGCACCAGTCTACAGCCTCGAATTCAAATTCACGTAGTTCAATATGAGTTGCTCACACCACGACCGTCTTTGCATGCTGTCTGCTTGCAGGCTGGCGTGCAGTATCTTCGCCAGCTTTTCAAAAATATTTTATAGCATCTCGCTTCCGGAACTGATTTTTAAACAGACCACCTGCGACATTCATAGAGGTATGGTATTGTGTGACTTCTTGACAGGGAAGGAACCATGCGGCGAAACTGAAGTTTGAGTGGCTTCCTTGCAGAGTGTCATGGTCATAACTCATTTCTCAATAATTTTGTTAGCCATGAATCATTTCAAGGTTTGACACCCTTTGATCTGATTACAGTTATGATCTAGCTCATTGCACAAGAAACAAAATTGTGTAGTTCATTCCGAGCACTTTTGCAATACTTTGGTTTCCTATCGCTGGAATTGCAGAAGTCTGCCCGCATCATCTTACCTGGCTGACTTTCCTTCATTCTTAGAGTATTTCTTCAGATGTCAAACCGTCGGTATTTGTGATTGCGGCCGGAAAAGACTGCAAAAAAATCTACATTGTGCACTTCGGGTTGGCGAGGCGTTATCGAGCTTACGATCGTGCACTCGTGTAAGCGAGCTCCAGTCTTCATTCCACCACCCCCTCACAAGATGAATCCACCTTTTCTTATTTACGAAGTGGCCTCTTCTCTGCCAAATCGCCAACCTTTACTTCTCTCCACATGACAGCTGACGAGAATTTTTTACTGACAAGCATTGAGAGCAAAAACTGCTTTTTGGAGTGAAACATATCCTTCGCATTTCATTTCTTCGAACATGAAAGAAAGTAGCCAAGGAGTCGCGAATTAACGTACAAAAGCAAAAGTATTCATTCCGCGCTCATAACAACAGGGAGCGGAAGGGAATTGCGGATTAACCATATTTCCACCATTTCGTGTATTTATGTTTCATCATATTTTCAAAGGCCAAATGGAGCACGTCAGTCATTAGCGTCGCATATAGAAGTGTAAGCTGTTAAAGCATTTGATCAACACCATTAAAATCATTTTAAAAAATGATGAGGAGACGTTGTCAAACGTTAAGGGTAATTTGTTCTCAGTGAAGAAGGTTGTGCGGCTTAATGTCTTTAGTGGAAATGAGACATGTTAAGTCTTAGACATTTATGGATTCGACCATGTTGATGTATCGAGATGTGCTCTGGAACAATCACAACTTGGTAGATGAGAAAATGGAGCATCTTATTGTTGCAAATTATGTGAGAGTATGCGAAAACTCATATCTTCGTGAGTCTACGATCGATGAAAATGAGACGCCGCAATTAAGACCCGTGTAAGTGGGAACGCACCGCTAGAAGTGTTCAGCAAAATATTTGTGTAGGGTGTTGACCAAACCAACTTAACCGAGCACTCAAATATGCAGATTTGATTGCTGTGTTTGGTCGTACAGCTAAAAAGGAGGCAAGCTCAGCCCAAATAAATGCTGAATTTGCTTTCAAAATGGGAAAGAGGAAATGACCAAATTTGCAGGGCCAATCTTAATTCAGCACTGAAATTATTAGCCTTTCGTGCACTCGCAGATCAGCATGCTAAACGCATTTATTGCAAGCTTATTGTTGGTTGTTGCGACAAGTAGCTAAAGATGAGGCATACTCGACCTAGTTATGTCACCGAAGGAGTGCTGTTCAATTCCCCAAGAGCGAGCTCGCAAGCTGAAATCCAAGTTCCATCTTCTAACAAATATATGTAGTAGCCTCCTTCTGTCCACAAAGAACTTAAGTTCAGGCCACAGCGAGCAGCCGTACCTTGCCTGGGCTCGATGCGGTATATGCCTAGGAGATCCCACGAGCATCTCGAAAGGAGTCGAAAAGATGACCTTGAGAGCTGGTTGTATATGGTTTGCGAGTTTTTCCAACCCGACGCACTGGCCTGGGCGAACGAAAACAAAAACGGTGAAGTCTACCGGATGAAGGAAGTCTTCATGAGCGAGGCTGGTAAGTGGAACTATGCACTGCTCCATTTCTTCATCGCGTCCTGAAATTGTCTTGCTTCTTGTATTTGTCGTCGATGATTTTGATATTTTCTTGAGGAATCTATTCGGAGCCTCAAAACAACCTTGTATGCTCGCCATAAACCCAATGACAGTCGGCATCTCTCATACTTTCAGGATGGTCCATTTCGTTAGGAATGTCCAGCTCGAGGGTGTCTTGAACGTAACTGGGTTTCGGAGATTGCTAAAATTTCTGTCTATCAAAAGCATCAATCTATCGAAAATCGGTAGCAGACAGATGTCCTTTGAGATGCCTAGTGGATCTCCACGGAGCAAGGCATCCGATGCTTTCAACCGAACATGAAAATGCTGGTCCTTTCCCTCCTCC
>JAAVTS010002276.1:0-11180 GCA_022845575.1 Baylisascaris ailuri | reverse complement strand
AAAAGTCGAAAGAAGACGGCTTATCTCAGTCCTCATCTTATCCTCGGCACGAAAGTTGGTGATAATCGACCGAAGCGAAAAGCACTACCGGGGTACCGGAACATTCTTATAAAAGGCCTCTAGCCTATTAGATAGGCATGCCGTATCAGTTTTCGATTTCCTCCGGGAGTCGGATAATGCGTATTTTATTTTTTTTCCTATGTGGCTTCAATGCGCCTTCACAATATTCTTTTGAACACTGAGTGTATAAGAGCATGCGGTGTTTTATCTAACGCAGTGGCGAAGGGTTGCAATTACTGTTCTCTGTAAGTTTTCCAAAACGCACTTCCTGATTTCTCCTCCTTTTCTTTTGCGTCTTTTCAAAAAAACTAGTTTTATGCAACACTGCTCTCCTCTACTTTAGTAGTTTGATGGTATTATATTCGGTGTTCCAATCATAAGAACGAGATTAACCAAGAGCGCACAAGGAAATCTACATTTCATTACTGTCAGCGTTCTATTTTTGTATCTTCGTTTACATGAATAAGTTGTGAAAGGATGCGCATATTGCAGAGAGTGCTGCTGATCTTTGACATCTCTCTGAGAGATTACACCATGATCTTTTTGATTGCGGGCTTTTCATGCGATTTCCGTGCTCACGACATTCGCGAATTTTACCCAGTTTCTTATATTGTTCATCTAGTAATTTCAATTTCGATCCGAAAAACAATTCTATAAAAGACTATCAATTCCTTCCTGTCCTCATGCCGAAGCAGAATTGGTGACAGGTGCAGACAATGAAATGTTTCTTCGAAATACGACTGCATCGTAATTTGGCATTATCATTCTTCCGGTCTTGCCCATAACTTGCGCCTCATCAAAGTGACAATGCAGTTCGGGAGGAGGGGAGGGAAAGAAAGATAGTGGTGACTACATGCTCCTGCATGGTTTCAATTCCGTTGTTTAACGAGGGAGCTTGAAAGGTACGCTAAGGAGACAAACAGGCATGGAAGAAGTTGAATAAATGAGAAACCGAGCTGCTTTTAATGCAGTTTTTTTCTTTCAGCATAGCAGTGTGGTAAACGCACCTCCAGGAAAAAATTATACGAGGCATTTTTCGGCTAACGACATTGTTTTTTTCATACGCAGCACACAATCGGTGGCACAAGTCGATGTGCACATGCCGTGAGCATATCAAATGAGCGCAGTGAATGAGAGTGGGAGTAACCTGTGGGCAGTTTTGGGAGAATAAGTCTAAACTTGAGAAAGACTATTGTGGCAATATGCAATTAAGTAAAGCACCCAGCAAAAACAAGGAGACATGCGATGGCGCATTGACAGGATATCTGACTGGAATTAACAGTGGGATCCCTGACAAGAAATCTTGTCTTTCATTTTCATTTATGCTTTCACTAAGGAATCTTCATTCGTAGAAGAACGGGGAAGACTTCAGTGAAGAATGGAGTACAAGAACAACATAAATGCGCAAGTTCAGAAAACATCAGGGAATATATAATAAAGCAGCACTTCAAAGCACATTCTGTTGACAAAAGACCTAGAGCAGGCAATTTGCAATGAATGCGCGGAAGGACGATTCTTTTTTTTAAGTCTTGTATGAAGCAAAATAGGTTCCGAAGTATTTCACCTTGGAAAATGAGGCATGAAAGAACTGGCGCAGCTCTCAGAAAGTGCGGGTATTCTCTGCGGTCTGCCAAAGTGTCTGCTTTGTGCCTCAGGCTTTACCAGTGCGAAAATATTGTGGGTGCTTCTTTTCAAGCACACCTCTTAACTATTCATTCGTTCCAAAGTTCGCGAGATTATTGGTAAATCTTCAAGGACAATTGCTGTCTCATCTAACTTCATTGTTGTCATCATAACATCCTGAATTCATTGGCTGTAGTTATATCACAAAAAACGCAAGAAACTTATATTACTGCATAAATGCAACCAAGTTTCATGGCGTGTTCCAGGTGCTACTTAAAAGAGGTCACATTAGAAGGAAAGAGAGTCATTTGTCTACGCATCATTTCTAAAACTCGCAGGAACGAAAATAGGAGTAACAATTATAAAAAAAGACTATCGACTTTTCGCAAAGGTTCTCGCACTTACCTTTAAAATTTCGATTACTTTACTGAATGAACAACGGAAAAAAAACCAAGTTGAAGATCTTGATTTCCCCTTGCTCTCAGCATTTTTTCACTGTTCGAAAGAACATTCTAAGTTTGAATAAAGAGGAAAACAATCTGAAAGCTTTTACACTTTTAGGATCGACGTTGCCTGAAGCAATATTTCAAGTCTTTTTTTTTAAGAATATAACATTTAAAAGGTTGCTGCAGTAATAGACTTTTCTAGTTTAAATAAAGAGATTTAGATTCGAACTTTCGCAGAGAGCTTTTCGGCATCTTCCTTCGATTATCACGATCAAAGTGATGCTTAATGAGGGCATTTCTTGTAGGAACCGCAACAATTTGAGATTCACGGAGATTGTGAATCGGGAAGGATGCGCTTGCCTGTCTATAGGCAGTTTGGATTTCCTGATCGAGGTTGATTTTGGAGGTTGAACGTTTTGGAGGTTGAACCAAAATATCACTTTGAAACAGGGAGCTTTTGAAACGTTGGCACCTTTCAATCGTTGTGTTCGATCTCATTCTCCCGCGAAAATATTTTTGTTCTATGCGCAACTATGCTCAGAGAACTAGCAGCCAAGATGTGCAACGAAACTCTCCCTATAGTATCCGACTGTTCAGATAATGCATCTCCGATTGAATCCGGTATTGCTGTAAGGTAAATTATCTCCGTTCAGATCCAGGATCTTTTATGAGGGGTGCCTATGTTGCAAATGACTTCCGAGCGTGTGCTTTTAGTTGAGGATGACATTGCATTCGCATTTTTCCGTTATCACAATGTTGAAGTGAATTGAGACTCAGCAGCTGCAACCAACTTATTATTTCCGTATCAAATTCGAGCTCGGCATTTCGAATGGAAAATATTCTTACCCAATTCCACGAAACCATAGAGAAGTATTTCTACTAGGTTGATTCGAGATTCAAGAAGCGATGCCACTGCAGTTCCATACCTATCGGGCTCCACAAAGGTCTTTCTCTCTACCACTATTGTGATACCATGATCACAATGGCGCTAGGAATCCCTGCAGAGCGATAGCCCCGGTGGGTCAGAGAGCTGGAATTCGCTTGGCTTTATTCGAAAGTCATATTTGCGGTGTACATGCTACTGAACTTCATGCATCAGTGAAGCTGCGGTGGAAGAGCAATTTTTGAGAAGCGAAGGTGCTAGAGAGTTTTGAAAAGTTGCCATAAATGAACAAGAGTAGCTTTAGATATAACGAGAAAGGTGACTAGGGTAACTGTATTCCGGTGAGCCAGGGCATGGGATGAGGAGCGTGCCAGTGCTCGCAAAGCTCAATTTTCTATTTCAAGAATGAGAAAAAATGAGAACGGAACCCGGAGCTGAAGGAAGAATGCAGAGCGCTCGAGGGTGGTGGTTGCATATATCGCATCACAGCTCAAATGCTTTCCATGGCATCCGTGACATCTACGATGCGCTGCCGACTGTAACGACGAGCTAAACATGCTGGATGAGATTCGGCCTAGTATCTAGCCGACTTCGAGCTGGAACTTCGGGTTTCACCAGCGCAATTGGAATTCATGGAACCTGAACATCTGATTAGTGTGACAATAGCGGGGGTGGGTGGCAGATATCGAAACGGTCTCACTAATCAAGCGGTAGCCTCGTCAGACCGACTGAAGCAATTCTGCGAGCGCAGAGAACCTAAATACTTCAAGCAGGAGAATTTGCCACCAGAGCATGTCGATAGCTCTTCCCCATTTCTGGCCTGCTTGGATGTCAGTGAATGGAACCGTCTTCCGCACAGTTTTTATCGCAATAGTGCCGGCAGCTTACACTCTAAGCTTCACTTTTCATCGCGGTAGAGAAGAGTGTGATTCATGAGTTGCTGGGGATAAAACGACATGGTATTTCGCTATTAACGAAATTTTTGTAATGTCAGGTGTGATGCAATATACTTCATGAAAATTTCGACTTGTTGAGCTATATTCCTGCATAATTTATGGGAGTTATTGGTGCCCTGTAGTACAGGAAAGCATAGTTTAGGTAACTTTTAACCTGAAGAAATACAATACAATATAAGTAAGGAATCCAGGAGAAGTACGATGTACTACAGCACAGTTTAAAAGTGCTGATAAATTGGCAGTACCGATTCATTGCTGCTTCCAATATCTGCATTTGGAAATAAGTTAGATATCGCTTGTCTGTTCGAGGCTAAAGATATAGGGCAAGTAGAAGATGGGGCTGAGCGAGGAGAAGGCGATACCATGTGGAAATTTGGAAGCAACGGGTTTTTCTTAGGGTATTGTCTGACCTCTACAGGCTTCCATTTTGCATCCCGCTCAGGTAACTTCTAAATATTTTGGTGGCGTTTTTGTTCAGCTGAAACATGCTTTCTATTGGGTGAAGCAGTATGTATGAGTTGGCGGGTTACTAAGCTAGCTTGGAAGGCGTAAGCCATACAGCTTTTTTTCGTGGGACTAATTACGCTTTCACATCAGGTATTTTCCCACTAAAATGATGCACTGAAAAAGACAGCACAGTTCTGCTACAATGTGATGTTTTCCATTCTCAGCATTTCTTTTGTGGTTCCGTTAAGTGCTGGTGCTGTGACTACCAGTGATGAATTCATGACATTACAGTGACATTGCAATGGTGAGCTTCGGTTTCTGTTTGTGTTGTACTCCCTGAAGATGCCTCTGTATTCCGGTATCCTCTTTTGCAGTAAATTGTTGTCTCTTCAAAGCACTTCTATCTCTCATTTCCCATCGGTGTACTTGTCCCACACACTCTCTCATGTAGTTTCGTCATGTTCTTGCGACTCTATGGGAGGAAAAATTTTCAGCTCGCGAAAGCAAAATCTCGGTTCTTTACATTCCTCCAAGAAAGTAAGAAGCCGATGGCCGTCTCCATGGTTTATCGCGAGGTGGAAGAAAGGCTGCATAGAGAAAATCCCCAGAACAACGAGGGTTTTTGGAGCGCGGGCGTTTCACGACGGGAGCCATCTGGCTCAGTATTAATGAGACATCTTTACTAGGAGCCATTTATCACAAGAGTGACTCGGAAAGCTGATGGTTGCAGAAGTTCAAGTGCCACTGCAAAGTTTTCCTTTAACTCATTAAAGTGGAGTTAATAGGTATATCACCACTTTGGGCATCTCAGAGAGGTCAACTGAATCATTTGCCTTGTCCTCAGCAAGCCTACCCCTGTTCCGAATATTGTCCTCATTTGCATCTCATACCGAAGTACATCGACGACAGAAACCATCAGAAGACGCGTTCGTCAAAAAATTTTACTTCAAATTTCTTCGGCTGACAGTTCAGTCATTCCAGCTAGCTAAAATGTCAACTGAACGAGCTATTAGCGGCCGTCTCGTTCATCGCCCGTGTTAACGTCACAGGTGACCGAGTGTCTTCTTCAATAGCTTGCAGTTTACTGTAGCTAATGTAAATGTCTACGTTTAAGCTTCATCGTGGAATTGCAGTGATAGAATCAATCGCTCATTTGAGCATGTGCTCACTGGGTTAAACAGGTTTTTATGCTAACTCAGAGGTTTGTGACATCGTTGATTTCTTTTTCTACTGCAAACATTTATATTAATTGCAGCACATTGCTGCTGCTAAAATTAGGATGTCTCAAACCTGCTATAGGTTTGATAAGCAATTTCCAACGTTAGGAACTTATATTTTGGAGTTAGTCGATGGCACTAATTCCTATCCTTCTTTGTACACAAGAGAGGTTAGAGTGCACAGCAGAGGATGCTCAGAAGGAAGAAAGTGAATACATAACAGAGCACCTTTTTTTCATCCTCCTTAATACTCTCACTTGCGTACGTCAGTCCCACTCATATACGAGCTTCACAGCGAGTCGGCGATTTGAGCTGATCATACTTGATGGAGGTGGAAATTGCATTATTCTCACAATTTTAGAATTAGATCAGATGAATGGTTAATATCATTTACAATTGTTACCTTGGACAAGAAACCCCAGCTTATTTCCTCGAACTTTCGAAAGAATAGCATTTTATTTGAGGGGACCTTCTGCTTAAGGAAATACAGTTTCCATATCTTGAAAGAATCAGTGTTTACTTTCGCGAGATGCATATCACCTTATCTGACCTCACTCTATTTAAAGTGGTGAAGCTTGAAGCAATCATTGGAAAGTATTTAACTTCACTGAACATTTCCAGTGCGAAACGAAGGAAACTAATGCTGAAGGAGCATAAATGAAGCAAATATTAATCGATAAAGTTGCTCTCCGCTGTTGAAAAATTACTGTCAATGCATGCCCCTCCACTGTTGTGCCACTGTCGATATAAAATTGAAACATCGGCTCAATTTCGTTTTGCAACATCACATCTAAATATTTTTTACAAGGCTACTTCCATGAGCTTCCCACAGACATCTTTCTGTTTCTTCCTAAAGTAAATTCTGTTCCCAACAATAAAGATAAAAATAACACTAATGCATCCGCAAGATTCTACTATACCTTCAATGTTTCGCATTGAAACCAAGACTTAGATGAAAGGAAACAGTCGCGTGCTTACATCATTTAATCAGTCAACTGCACAATTTACCAACAGAAGACAAAACATCAAAGCACGTATCGTTTCCACATTTTCTTTCATTCAACCTCCTACAAGAAATCACTTACAAAAAATCGCTTCCTGCGGTCCGATTGGTTCAAATCGAATTTTCACTCATGTAAAATGCATCCAAAATTTTTAGCGGCTTTTAAGGTTCATAGCTCTTGCTTTGACAAGTCAGTTGAGCTATGGCGTAGAAGGTGGAAGATTAGGCACAGTGCGCAGTTTTGTTGGCATTTGAGGTCTCCAACAATTTTGGGGAAGAAGTTTTCGACGGTGGCCCGAGTGGGCAGCATACACACTGTTTTGTTACTGGTCGTGCTCACACGCTTCTATATGTTTTGCCACTTCAGTCCTTCGAAATAAATAAATAAATAAATGAGTGAATAAGTAAGTACACGTAAAAATCAATAACAATATAAATAAATAAAAATCGGTGGCTGCTTAATCAAAGCTGTCAGACGCATAGACAAATCTGCGAGCAAATACGACCCTATCATGATTTAACCATGTAGAGCAGATCTGTAAAGATCAACGCTCCTGTTGAATGAGCCAATCAACGCTCTTTTTTGTGGAGGTAATGTAGAAATGGCCTTCCTCGGTCTTCCGGATAAACATTTATCCGTTTCCTTCCAAGACTTTAGAATTTTTTCTGTTGGGATGACGGATTGACAGAAGAGCCAAAAAGTTGGGTTTTGGCGGACCGACAAATGGGCAAGCGCAAACCCAGGAGGAAGGCAGAATTTTAGAATCATTAGTTGCAACACAAATGTATTACAACATAAATATGCTCTATCGCAAACGAAGCTGCCGCATATGTGCACTTGAAGTCAAAAAAGTATTTGCATTCTTCATCAGGTCAGACGACTTCATATTTGAATGGATTTAAAAATTGCAGTTATTGAAAGACAACAATACTGTGAACAGCTGAGACAGTCAGTCTTGAAAACACCCGAATGTAGAAGAGTCAAAGTAATTTATTTAAATTATACAGGATCTTTTTTGGATTCACTTAGACAAATCCACCTCAGCTATTAAACTTTTCTGCATGAAAACGCAGGCATAACTTCCAATGACGGGGAGACATATTGAGAGCTAGTAGCTGTGCCGGGGGCTCATCAGAATCGCTGTGCAAGCCGTGCGGGGTTGAAAATAACACGTAAATGCTATCACTGTTGCAGCGCATCTGCTAAAACGTGCCAAACCTCTGCTACAGGTAAACGGTTTGAAAAACATTGAATTTGTTATCACAGGCAAATAGATCTCATGCCGTGAAATGTCGCCATCCCACCTCATCCTTCCGTTTACCGCAAATCAGTTTTAGCCGATATGAGGCCAAATCTGAGTAAACTTACAAAGCCGCGATAAAACATGCTGTTGGCACTGTGTTGCACACAGCCGCTTCGACCAGGCGCATCATAGCGATAGATGATCATAAGAAAGTCGAGATTGGAAACAAATACCTCCGAAATGATTGGGTGAGAGGGAAATGGAAGGTTAAGCACCTGCAGATGAATAAACGTGACAAATTAAGATAGCGGTTGAATTGATTTGCTAACATTGGCTAACTAAACCTTGACAGTTGTTTGCAAAGAAATCTACTACCTTCTCGCTCTTCTGCACACTTAAAAGAAGTTGCTAGTTGAACTCATACTAAACTCCAATGGCTACTCACAGTACAGCATTTCATAGAGGGTGCGATTCACGCATACCCCTAGGACAGTAGTGTAATTGATTATGATATTTGAGTGACTGCTTACGAACGACGGAAGTAAAACAAATATGTGCTTCATTTCGACAAATCTTGCGAATCTGTCGCTGAAGTAGTAGCTCTCCTTACTCCTTTACTGTTCAATCGTAATTAGGAAACTTTAACAGACAACAATATACTGTAATGCTCTTTCAGGATGCCAGTACCTACAAGCGTGAACGTGTTATCATCGGAAAACAGTCGGTGGAAATAAGTGTGCCGAATAACGAAAAGAACGTGCTGAATTTCTGTGCAAACAATTATCTTGTTTAAGCAGCCATCCGGATGTCATCGAGGCCGTCAAGAATGCACTTGAAATGCGTGGTGCTGGCATGAGCTCATGCGTTTTAGCTGCAGTACGCAGGACATCCATCGCCAACTTGAACTCAAAATAACGCAGTTTCATGGTCGGGCAAGATTCGATTCTCTATGTGACCTGCTTCGATGCAAATGGCGGTCTCTTTGACGTTCTCAAGAGTACGAAATTTCATTCCCTATGGAACATTCAGCAAACAAACTTCAACTTATTACTTTCCTGCGTTGTAGACTCGCTGCTATTTAAGCAGTATTGCTGATTTTATTTCAGAAGCTCATCTACTGCGAATAAAGCAAATGAAAATTTAAACACTTCGCAAAAGCTATATCTGACTAATAAGAATGATGCATCGATATTACAAGGGCATTAATAGCAAAAAATTGAAATTTCCTACATATAAACAGTTTCCTTGTGGCCATTTCTGGCCAAAAGAATATCCAGCACCTAAACTGCTCTGATGACGAATATTCCTGCTTTCGCTGTAATCGAAAAAAAACAATCTAAAGCATGGAAGACATCCGATAACTCCATTATTTTATCGGAACAACTGAACCTTGATTGCTTTCATCTTCAAGAAAACATACCTTGGAAAGAAGCATAGAAAGGGAAGCCCTCATCGCTTGCAAGCGAACAGTTTATGCAGTGTTAATCAGCAAGTTCAACTAATCCTGACTGCAGATAAGAATGACGCAATCATTTCGAATGAGCTGAATCATGCATCGATCATCGATGGGATTCGTCTGAGCAGGGCTAAGAAGTATCGTTATAAACACCTTGATATGGCCGACCTGAAGAAAGTACTCGTCGAAACCAAAGGTATTCCACATCTGCTTCGTTGTTGTGTATCCCTGTTCATAAATTGATTACAATTATTAGGACAATGATTGCAACTCAGATAGTGGAGGATGGAAGTCAGTTTTCCCCTCAAAGCATTTCGAGGCTAGATTTCGACGTTTCATTTTGCCTTTCTTTTTTCTAACGCACTTTCCTTCCACATTCTTTGATTCCTTCCTTATTGAATTTCCTCGTCATTGGCTTTTGTTACCAAACCGAATAATTACTTGGTGTTGAGACTTGAATCCAGTCCGCAAGTGTCATCAAAATTTATAGGCATGCGCCGCCGAATTATTGCTACAGAAAGAGTGTTCAGTACGGACCGCGATGTTGCACCTCTCGGTGACATCTGCATCCTTGCTGAAAAATACAACGCGATCACTTTTGTTGATGGATGCCATGCAACCGGTAAGAAGTGCTAATTGCTAAATTAGGCGCCACATCAACATAATTTTGGGGTGATGCTGCGTTTAAGAGAATATTTTTAGCCAGTCTGCCTTCAGTGGCACAATGTTACTCGATGTTCTTTGAAACGATAAAAGCCTCAAAGACGAACACCGTAATTTTAAATGGTTTACGAGATCAACTTGCACAGAATGATAGCAACCAAGCGCTCAAGAAGATTTGAAGGTCGGAGTGAAAGACAGGCATTTCAGAGATAGGAAACCACTAAGTAAATCCTTTGCGACATAGCACATGCTGAAGGAAAAAACAGAACAACGCTTTGGTGGCCTATCCACCACAAAGTTTTCAATGCTAGGTTTGTAAACTGTCGATCTACAGAATCTAGGCGGTAGGTGATCTTGCTGCTTGACCGATGCTATGCGTGAGAAAGAATGCATAACCCTGGTGATTTGTACACCAAGGAATATGCACTGTGGAACATCCTTCTGCGGCCAAACTTTTTTCAGAATTCCTTCCATCCAGGACAATCATCTGCGCACGTAAGGCATATAGCCCATAATCCAAAAGATATAAAATATAAATAAAATGGCCACACAAACACTGGATGGCAGGTTGCGTTTTATTCTGCAGCTGGGACGTCGCCATATCCAGCATCACAGCAGCAGCTACATCAAAGTTTATTATGGGGAACGTCAAATGCTCCACTCAAATACCAGGCATTCGGCAAAAAATAAACTCAGAAAATCTATGGAAGGTGCGAACACTTTCTATTCTACGGTCACAAGCTTACATTCTCTAGAATAGTCGGCTTTCTCTATTACATGTTGCCTGTAAAACCGATATCTTATAGGTTTTTTCGGCGCAACGGGATGAGGTACTGAGGAGCAACTCCGAATGCAAGGTCGCATCGACATTATAAACTCAACTCTTGGCAAGGCTTTGGGAGGTACAATGGGTGGTTACACGACGTGCTCTAAGCCACTGATCGATTTGCTTAGACAGCGTTCCCGTCCTTATCTATTCTCAAACTCACTCGCACCACCAATCGTTGGCGCCTCGTGTCGCGAATACTCGGGAAAGCGATATATTTGTTTACGATATCGCGAATATTCGCAAAAGCGATACGTCTGTTTACGATACCAATGCAGCTAGCGAAACGGAGACGTCACTCAAGCAGAGCATAAGATGAGCAAATCACAAGGAACAAAGGGCATAAGAGGAGCAAG
>JAAVTS010002275.1:17554-32150 GCA_022845575.1 Baylisascaris ailuri | reverse complement strand
AGTACCATTTGTATTTTTCTGTGAATTCGAGGTGCACTGTACCTTTTTCAAAAACTAATCTTGCATAAAAAATTTAGACATATGTTATAGCTCATAATCGAAATGAGGTAGCCTCGATGAGTATTTAAGGGCAAACATAAATCCGCTATTGCGGCAATATGCCCCAGCGAAATAGTACTCCTCGTCTTCCTTCCTTTCCTCATCTTAACGCCATGAAGGACCTCAAAACTCGTCGGCTATGTCGGTTTGCAATGTGAAGCTATTTTCAATGTATCGATTTTAATGCTAAGTTATTGCTCTCCTTTTCACTCAGAGTGATAATCAACAATTTTTCATGGTTAGAGTATCGAAAAGAGTTATTGTTGGAAGTCACATGACTGGCCCAATGCTGTATAGCTGATAGTTGACTACTTTCAGGTGTGAAGAGGCCGGCGATGTGTTCGGGATGTCTGCAAGGTTTGCTTATGAATTCTTTGTTCACATCAATAATCCACTCTCGAATCATCTTACCAACCGTTAAATCACTCACCTCAACTGTCTTTTCCTGCAACGCTTAAATCTTATGAAGTGTTATTATTTCAAACGCACAATCGTCGCAGATATATTTAATCGCGACATCAAAGAAAATACGCCAACATATCTAATCCACTAGCGTATATTACGAGTGAATAAGTGTTGTTAAGCTTCGTTGCTGGAAATATAAAGGAGTCAAATATTAAAGCAAAAGTTAATTTTGAATAGATACTCCGTATAAAACAGCTTTTTGAACATATGATCCGCTCGAATATATGTATGTTTATGAATGCTTATTCGACTTATTAGTAATGAAAATCGCGCCTAATCTATTGAAGATAATACTGCTACGGTAATATGTTTCCGGTTTATCTCAATATGCGTTAGAGTGATTGCAGTAAGTTAGAAAACGGATCGAGTAGTTCATTCACCTTGCTATGAGATATTCAAGTGCATAATGTCTTCAGTTTATGTCCTTATGTCGTGCATCGTGCCATTCACCGCTGACGAAACCATTGCGAATTCCTTTAGCGTTCGTTACAAAACTCCATAATATTTCGAAGTAAAAGTAGGAAAGCTCTTAGCAAACATAAGTAGAGACTGTTCCACGCCACAAACGCGCATACCTGTTGAGGAAAACGGCGCAAAAGATCACATGTATGAAGGAGGATGCGAGATAACCGCATACGCGCAACGTATATCTACGACAGATTGCCATATGCATAAGGCACCGTGTCGCGTCTATGCGCTCATTTTATCTCTCTTCGTTCATAACGAATTAAAACAATAAGAAATGTTTCCGCGCTGGAAGCTGATTAAAGCAAAAGTTTTTGCAAATTTAGTTTGAAGACAACTTCGAGTAATGTGTGATTGTATTAATGAAAATGCCTTTTCCATCACCGCCTTCACAGAGTTATCTCTCATCTCCTTTTTAATATATTGTGTCGATGCATGAGTTCGCATCCTTCTTGGTTAAAAAAAACATATAGTCCTGCAATGAATTTCCCTGCAAAGGGGCTTCAATCGACCAATGACTGAGGCTATCGTGCAATATACAGCACTCTTCTAATGTATTCTTGGGGACGGCAAGGTTCGTAAACAGCGGATACTGCAGAATGGCAGTGCGACGTTGCGCGAAAAGAGGGGCATGAACGTTTTGTCATTTTCGCTAAAGACGTACTACGTGCTACATTTATGATTTAAGTTTTCAGAATTCCCTTTCAAACAAAAGTGATAGAGGTTACCAGTTGGCCACATTCCTTGGGTGGCATGGGGTCGAGAAGACCTCTGTGAATCAGAGAATCCAGATTGTCCTCACTGAGCATGGAGAAATGCCCAGACTGTGAAAAGGTAGCCCAAATAATCGTTTTCTTTCCTGCAAGAGGGGAGAGCATTTCTGGGCAATGCATTTTGTGGTACAGACTTCTTCCTCTTCAGCATATATGGTTCTCATGATCTTTGTTGTCCCTGAATGTAGTTGAGTTGGAAGAATAGAAGCCATTAGAGGAATCGTATTTCGTCATCCTGACCATGCCATAGTTTTTTGTTTTGCGCAAATTCGATTTGAAAGAGGTGACTTTTTTGAAGCTGTCAACTCTGGCAAGTAGAAGAGAGATGTTCAAATCAAAGAAACCAATAGACATCTCATAAACAACCATGAGATCGCACAAATGGCAGCAACATCTTCAAATTTCTGTTTTAAAAGCAGCACATCCCTCTTTGTTGGAAAATTTCAAGACGCTACAACGAATCGCGTTTTGCAAAATTAAAAAAAGCGTTATTTTACAGAATATGAAGTGGAAAAATCATCTCATCAATTTGTAGGCATCGGTACCTTAAATTGAGCTGTGGGCTTAGTCATAGGGGACCACATAATTAAAAGTTCAAGTCGAAAGTAAGCTCTTCTGAACAAAAATGCTGCTGAATTGTATCCCACTCCAATATTTAAGGCTTTTATTCTGCAAATCACATGTGACGGACGCCTCATGTTTCTGAATTGCAATAATCACATAATTTTTGGCAGTTGTCTTTTGACATTCTGCCAGATGCATTCGGAATTCCAGCACTCATCTCCACTGTCTAACAAGTGAACGTCACGTTTTTTTTTTTTTGTTTTTTTTTTCAGAAATAACCGACAGATATATTTTGCGTGTGCACCCAAACCTCGAATTTCATGCAACTTGTTTGAAGGTAAGCATCTTTGATTCAACTCTTCTTTCTGATTCAATTGTTCTCACTGGCATTAACAGTTAGAGCACTTTTTTATGTTTGCTGAAATTTTAAATTTCTTTGAATAAAATTCTTCATTCGGAGTTCTTTGCGCCTTGAAATTGATGACATGTAAACTTTGGAAGAGCCTCTGTATGAATTCAGAAACGGAAGCAAGCACTGATTTTTTTTAGCAGTGATTTTTGAATACACAATCGCTAGGAACCTATTAAATAAAGTGGTTTTCACGAGCAAACAGGAGTCGAGTTATGGTTTTCGGCTAAGAAAGGGCGACGCTGCTCATAAAGAAATTTATCTCACGCTGGTCTGGTTGTGTGCCACAAAACTGGATAACCGATAGAGTTTGCATTTGCCCCATTGAATGCTCATCGGCATCATTATCATTGTTTGCATTCGTTTTTTTTCCATTTATCACTGGCATTAACCGTCAACATAACTATTAATAAATTTAGCTGAGCTCAAAGTTGTAGAATAGACGAATTGCCATAAAAAATAGTCGAGATTTACTTCCACAAAGGAAAGCTTAAGAATATCGCTACTTGGTTATATCTCATAATTAAGCATCCTGTTTATTGATGATAAATATCAGTATTAATGTTTAATATGAGCATGCCTGCACCTAATGCTTGTCAAATATTGTAAAGGAGGCACAGATTTGCTTTATTGTTTATGAAAACACGCTCGTTAACGTGTCCGTTGTATTTGTTGACGCAATGACGTGTTAATCCGGATTACACCCATCATTTAGCACTCCTCTGCAAATAATCAACTCGCAGGTCATAACTCCACACCGGCACCTCTACTGCATTGGTATTTTTTGGAAGAGGAAGGGGGATAGGGGAGAGGTGAGTTTCCTTCTGAAAAGGAAATCAAAGGAGATCCAAGATCAAGAGCTCAAAGATTATTTTTGGAAGCGCGTTAATACAACGTGCGCTTTCTAAAACTGGTGCATAGAACAATAACTAGCATTGTTCAGAAGAATAGATAAAACATTGTCTACAAGATGTGGCAAAAGTTTAGAAGGGTGGCAACAAATAATTTTATATCGTTACCATAAAAAGGGCTTTCTCCAAGTAGCTTCTGTTAAGGGTGTGCTGAAGCAATTCGTTGACATTCTTTTAGCTTTGCAATCCAACAAATCTTTTCCCTTTATAAATAAAGAAAACCTTTTCCAGTGTTTTTTTGGAGGGGGTGACGATGCAGTAATATTTATTGTGAATCCGTAACCAAAATCCGTTTCTTTCTCACACGAGCGTTTCTACACTTATGTGCACCAAGAAACTAACTGACTGCAACGGAACTGTTTATGGGAAGCCAGTCTGAGGAAAAGCTCGTTGTTTATGCTTACCTAATTTTACGGCCTTTAGTTGCTTTATGAACTAAAACTGTTTGACAGGTAGACGACATACCTACACTGCTTTCTGCAAAAGTGAAAAAAAAATTTGAGCCCTGATTTTCTGGCGCTATTCATTCCATATATTGGGGACGCGATCGATTCCAAGTAAGAAAAATCTCCGGTTCTGGAGTATATTAAAGTGCACTGACATCTGTTTACCAGGGTAGGTTCTGAAGAAAGTGTATATTAAATTTTCGCCGCAACACCACAAATTTTATTATAAATCTGTCACAATAGGCTGCGTAGGATACCGTGTGCTTCTAAGAATTGTAGACCGGCATTGACACAATTGTAGTATTTTTTCTTTCATTTGAAGGAAGTAGTTGCTATATTATCTGCTTTTGTTGGATTCACGTCCTCATCGATAAAAGAAGGGATTTTAAGGGTTTTTCTCTCAAAAGCTTCCCTAAGAAAATGGTCACCATTGGGACAGCTGCCAATCGAAATTGAACAACCATCGAGACACTAACGGATTGGCTGACCCCGATTCGTGAATCTTTCATTGCGCATTGCATGATCGATTTTAATTCATGTGCACGTGCCACTCGCAGCCTAGAAGCACACCTGCATCGATTATTTGGTGTACTTTCTGAAACCACTCCCCATCTTCGCTTCATCAACAGCTGTCGAATTTTCGGGATCAAGCTGTATCCAACATTTCCCGTCAATAGCTCAGCCTGCATTTCTTCTCTCGAATGTGCAAGCTGAAAGAAGCAAACTTTGAGGGGATTCAAGAGTGATAACTATTGCAACTGTTCTAGTCTACCATACTCACATTCTTAAAGATCATTCCGATTGTTTGATTTAAGCTGCTGAAAAATAATTAGCAAAATAACTAAGGAGCATTTAATGAGTAAAAAGGAAATGCACTGTTTTAAGGTGCTAATAGGTTATTGTGTGCTCGCATGGCAAAGCTTGTTTTCGAATCTGATCACACGAGCATACTGTAACAAGGACGCGTGTTTTCGCAAATGCCTTTTCTCTAATCCCTTTATCCACATAGGTAACCAACTACTAGCAAACAAGTAATCGAATGCATGCATTTGTTGCGAGGGAATCTTTCTTTTAAAGCAGTGTTCATGCAAAAGTATTTGTAATTGTCGTAACGATAGACATGAGGGTCTTCCGGTTCTTGCGTTAGCTCCGCGAGGTAACTAGAAGATGACCGTTCTTTAAATTAAAATGCAATGTCTATTCGTTGTGTTTTCAAACATATTTTATTTTTTCATGAGTGACTGCTATGATCAGTATTCTTGATGTAATTAGTTAGAAAGCATTTTTTTCCAATACTTTGAACAAGGAAGTGAATTGGATGGTCACCTCAGTGCTTTATTGCTTCAATCGCCTAGGATGTTTAAGAAACTCCCTTTGACGTATCCCTGTCGTTTAGTTTCTGTTTCAGCGGAGCGTTTGCGCCTAAGTTCGCTTCATGACTCCCTTGTCTAACTGGATGCTGTTCACCCTTTCACTGAGTTCTGCTTGAACAATTCCCTCTCCTTAAGGAATTTGTGCTTCGAAAAATTGGTCTTCTCATGGACGTGTTCTATGACCTTCCAATATAAAAATCGTCGGTCTCATCACCGATGCATGTCACCGCTGTGAGAGTCCTTTCGGTCGTTTCCCAGGTCATATGAGTCTTGCGTATGAATGTGTTGGCTGATTTTAAGTGGTGGCATATAATGAAATATGTTCGCTATAATCAAAGACCGAAACGTTTACGGAAGGAGGTTTATATTTCAGATTCGAAGGCATATATTTCACATTGTTTGTAACATGGTCAATGAGCTCTGTGCACACAAATTTTGATGAGGCATTTAAAACTACCGTATTAAGCAGCCTAGCAGGTAATCATCCTATGAGAGATGTAGTGCTGTTGATTTCTATATTTTCTACGAATAGCTATGTTTTAAAACTCCTCGAATCATATGCAAACGATGAGCCAATTAGAGCATCCAACTCATTCTTCTGTTTGCAGGCAGCATTGAGGAAATTATGAAGCTTGCCTTTAATGCGTTCTACTAAATAAACCTATTACCTTGCGACGATATCAATATATGAAAGCTTTTAAATTCATGCATAAACAGACATAAACCGCTTGTTTAGAGCATTTATGCTGCCTTATGGTATAACGTCGACGGAAGAATATGCAAAAGCGATGAAGTGACACATTGCTTGAAGCATTATTCTTTTAGTATTGGCGTTTTTAAATTTATTTGGCCTACTTTTCAGCATATCTTATGTGATGGTCAGCATATGACGTTTTTCTCTTATTTGCCATCGTACATAATTCTCGACGGCTAGGAAATTAAAAGGAAGCGTCCAAGCTTTGAATTTTTAATGCATCCACCGCTATTTACAATCAATATACATTTATAAATTAGAATGTTATGGCGTTTAAAATCCTCTGCTGCGTTTCAGTACCCCTTCTATGTGAATAAAGTCCATTTTATACGGACTGTTCGAACCCGGAACTTAGAAGCGGCAATTTTAGATGGGTTTATTGTGCAGAAATGCTTGTTATACGAATAGTTGGCTACTATTTGTTCGCAAGTAGAGTCGTTTGAGGAGTGGCAAAGAGAGCGCAAAAACGAATTTGCTTTAACGCTCAACCGAGGCAGAAGTGAGCGAGGACTGGAATTAATGCATATCAGTGGTGTCTGTATTGCTGTATCGGAGTTAGCGCCCACTGCTTGACCTCTAAAGGTAGACCTTGAGTACTTTCAATAATGCATAGATTTTCAGTGTACCGATTGCGAGCGCTATATGGACGAGAGTTGTACAGCATTCGTACGCGATGGAAAAACTTACTGCAAAGATGATTATGTCAGGTGGGTATACACTCATGCCCTTTTACTTGAGCTCGTAAGTGAGTTGAAGTTGTTTCAACGGTATTGTCTCACTTGTTCCCACAAGATTTTTGCTTCTTTTACCCGTCAACTTCAGCCAAGCACCGCCATACCAACGCACAATGCGCCCTCTAATTTTGACACTTGACAAGCACCTCTCGACTCTTGAGCACTATATTTGCGCAATAACATCACCTACCTTGCCACTATTCAATTGATACCATATGTATGCTATGCGTCTCTGTACTGTACTACGGTAAATGGCCTATTCAGCTGAATAATGAAATCAAAAGGAGTCTCTTTCAAGTTCTTTGCCTCGGTCTTTGCGGATCGCCATATGAGCTTTGAGGATTCGTGACATCACTAGCAGTTGAAAGCTCTAGGTGTTTTTAGATGAAGAACAGTGAGATGAAAAATCACAAATGAAGAGCTCTCACACTCGGAAGCCAATAAAAATGAGCATTCTTGGCAATATTAGATGAAAGAGTTCTTTGCGATATTTCAAAAGCATCGAAATCATTGCGAAATGCAATACTGCATTTCCCTTAGAGGGCAATGTTAAAAACCATAAGCGAGAATCAAAACAACAAAGCATGTAAGGGGTATGGAGAAGGGCAACAGATGATCCGTGCGGAAACAACATTACCTGTGCGGACAGATCTATAGTGGTCTGTCTAGAGCTCAGCCTCCAGCGTTCTTAGCCTCCGATGCTTATTTGTTATCTGCAAATCTGTGAATGAGAAAATGACCAACGAAGGGTTACACTTCATCAGACACAAACGAATAAATCTTGATAGACGGATTGTCTGAGTAAGCGAATTACGTTGACGCATGAGTCGATGCAATTGTTCACGATTAGATCGCAACCTAAATGGTGGAAATTCGACTCCATATAGCGAGTAATTTCAGCTCGAGTGCAGCGTCAAAGCTGTGATCCTCATCAATGTAAATCTTATCAGCGCAGTTTTAGATCAGCGTTCTAAAAATGGTCTTTGCACAATAAAATTAGCGTCTCATTAGCTGAAAATGAGATGCTGTCGAATGGAGTAGATATTGCGACGTATTATAAGGCTACATTTGTTTAATAAAATCCAGCGCTGGACTGCTTATCTGAGCCATTTAAATTCAGATACCGTTTCATCATCAATGCAATGCGTAGGATTCTTACGAAATATTCCTGCAATAAAGCCGAACATTTAAAATTCGAGAAACTTGATCAGTTCTTCTTATAGGTAAAATCTGGCATCACTGTGGTGCGCGTGGAAGTTGATTGCATTCGTTGATGTGACACTCTTATGCTTTCAACCATAAATCATTATTGCAACAATAGAAAAATTGTGATCAGATTTTCCTGAAGTTAATAGTTTCCTGAATGATCGCTTTGTTGGGGTTGAAAGCGCAATCGTAATTCAGTGCAAAGCGCGTTTATATGCTTGAATGGGTGCGCTGTCGTGTGAGCGGTGTGCGCACTACGAAGATCCAATCCAATTGCGCATGTCTCGCTCGCCAACTTGATAGTATTTGACAGCGATGGAGCATCATCAAATCCGCGAATACACAATGAATGCTCAATCGCTATCGACGCCTCCAACTTGCCAATACTCTTCACCCTACCAGCCAACAACCTCTTTAGGATTGATCCAGGAAAAGTGATTGTATAAATATTGGGGGCACTAAGTTAAAAGACTTGGCGGATAAAGGCAATATTCCGACCTTCAACTGTTAAAGTACTACGTTCTCAATTCACTAATTTCCACACGAAAGGCGTTCATAGAGATCGTCTTTGTTTCGCTTCAAGTTTGCAATTCCATTAGACGCTTCTTAATTCTTTATTCTGTTGCGATTCGTAAACAATCACTTAAATCCCAAAAGCCGCGATAAGCCATTTTTTGCTCAATCTTAAAACGTCCTTTTTTGATTATTTTCGCTTCCTGCGACAGATAACTACGGTAGATCTAGGTTGCTTGTCCGTAAACAATTTTTGAAGCCTTAGGAAGGCTATTTTGTCCAAAAAAAAGAGATCGTATCAACAAAGACAAACACTTGCATCTCTGCTCACTGATTTCTGGGGTCATAGGTCAGCGCTCATTCGTACACAAAGAAAACGTTTCCGGCATTTTCTCACTGGTAGTGAGTTGCTCGACACACTATTTCTCTCACATAGTCCCTCCGGCTTGCGGCACGTGTTGCTCCTGAAAGCGTTTCTAGCCGAGCGTTTCCCCGTCAGCGAATTCCCCTTGAGGAATGCCCCAACCACATCACACTACTGCGAACGTTGCATGTGTCCATTATGCAAGATCGCCATTCGTCGAAGCCGTGAAAACATCGATTCTCATTGATTTGCTAACAGAGGATTATGATTTTGAGGTGAGTTCAATCGCGAAACCATATAATTTGGACTTTCATAAAGGCAGAAATGAATTGGGGATTTTATTTGTTTTTGAATATGCCCAAAATGCATTCAAGAAGAATGTGCAGTTAGTGTGATGCTAACTTTGGTGTCTCTTAGCACATTAACAACTAGTTGTAGCATGAGGAAAAATCTCTCCATTTTCTTTCAAAACTAAATTTTCTTCTGAATTCTGTTCGTTTATATTGCTCCCTTCAAACAGATATAATCCAGTGAATGTTAATCAGTGGCAAGTAAGGCTGACACCTCCCTTCTGACATCAACGCTCCCCCTCCTCCCCCTCACTTCCGGTTTTCATGGCTTTTCTCGCCTTGATTCGATACAGTGACAGATTTTAAGCAAATATGGATCAGTAACACATTAAAATACATAGCTGGGTGTTGTTTTGCAGGCTCAAAGCGCGGTGCATTTTCAGAGCACAGGCAAAAAATACGTGGAATTTGACATGCGAAATTGGAATGTTCGCTTGGCTTTGTATTTGTAGTGCCTGAGGTAGAGGAAGAGAGCGTTAAGTGAGCAATTGCTTCCTTATCGATAGAGGGGTACAAGGAAGAAGGATGGATGTCTCTCTTCTCTTAAATTCTTTGCCCTGCGAGTCAGAACTTACCAGTAGACCAACAAGAAGCGATAGATGTGGTACTGACATTTGCTACTTCGTTTATTACATAGCTTCTTCCAGAAGTATCCGCGGTAAATGATGTCTGTAAACAAGGACGGTTCATAAGTTGAATGCCGAATGCTTCTTGAAGTTGCTTTTTTGCCCCTTCTGTAAGAGATTTTGGCCTAGAAGTGTTTTGCAGATGCGGCAACAACTGCATTCTTAGTAATGTTTGCTGTTACAGGCTATCGCAAAATTGAGAAGAGCACCTCGGAAAATTTTGCATTGCAACGAGAAAAATATTGCTTTGAACGGTCACTTATTTTTGAGTGCTAAAAGATGACCGTCTTTCAAGGTTATAAATGATAAAAAATGACAACCTCTTTATCGTTTTCGTTCGATCGCTTAATGAGGTTTCTTTCTATATTTTTGAGATATTCCACTTTTGCACTCGGCATTTTGCATGTGGTGATGAGATTGAAAAGCGCTCACAATGACATTATTATTTAACCATCAGACTGTTTATATATTGCTGAGTGACACTGATGAACACAAAAAGAAATGTGATTTGAATTCAATTTGCATAGATGTGTGCAACATTTCAACCACTGCATTATTTCAAACAATCCAGACAAAGCTTTCTCTTGGGTGCGGAAGCTTTCTGAAGAAGAGCTTTTTGTGCTGGCTGCTGCGTGTCTGTGTGCTTGTGACAGGATGACGCACGATCAATGCTAGCACACCCAAGCGCAGCCGTCGTCGTCTCATCGTTGCGGCAGCGTGCACTGTTTTGTGCATACAAAAATTTATTTGCTGCCCGCAGTTGTATATGGAATGAGGTGTGCTGTTAGGTGCTGTACGGGCTTTTGTCTTCGAACGTATTCGCGTCACGTCGCCTGCTGGCTTCGGAAGCCGCTTTGAACGCTTCAGACAGAAGCGGGCTCGTTTTGACAACTCTTCGTCAGCGTGCGAAAGCATAATCCGTGGGAGCAGTAGCACTTTCACACCAAGTCGGCATCATCTCAGATTGCACTTCTCGCGCGTCGCCTCTATCATAGATTCCTCGTTCCCTACAAAACATCCGTTATTCCAGATCATGTATTCACTGAGAGATTCCCCCTAATGTCGTCCATTAAGGCGAAAAGAAGCCAAGAAAGATTCCCTTCAAAATGGTACAAGCAAGAGATGGTTTTAAATTACAAGTGGACATACGAACTGATTACATTAAGTAATGTTTGGAGCAGGTAAACGAGATTGCCTTCGTGGTCTGAGAGATGCGGTGTGGCTACTGTGTCATCAACAGTTTCCGTTTGTTCGACTCTTATACCACTCTTTTATGTGACAGTATGTTTGTATGTTGTATCGTCTCTTCTTCGGAGCGACACTACCAGTTAATGTGAACTTTTGTTTCCTGGCCGCTAGCTTTAACAGTTTTCAAGCTGAAGATCCAACATTCTTTCTTCTCTCTTCCTTTTAATAAGGAAAGGACCAAATGTTAGCGAAGGTCGTTCTCCTATGTGTTGTCTTCACAACAACTAATCAAGGATGGGACAACGTGTTGACCGCAAAAGTTAATATAATGAGAATAAATTCCGCATACATTGTTTGGTCACAGCGCTAGAACATAACCAGTTGAGGAGGAGCAACGCTGAATCTGAATGGAAAGTCGCTTGTTACGCCATCACGATGCGCGTAGCGGACATGCACACATGCACTTTTTATATCCGGTTCGCAGCCTACAAAGAGTGCATTTGAGCGCAGGTATTTTGTGTTCAGAGAGTGCCGAGAAAATGTCCATATGTATATGGTAGCGCGGTGGCCGTGAGTGACGACATTAACACGTAACATCCGTCAAGCTCATTCCTTTGTTTTTCCCGCTTCGAGGTTCTCTTACTCACCGCTGTGTAAACTTGCTGAACATTTACAAGAAATTTTTGAGCTTTTAAGATAACTGCATATGAAACACACAGGTGGCTGGTAACAGACGCCTTTCTGCCAACTTATTTGAGCTTGACAAGTTTCTTAAATGGCAGCCCACTGTTAATTATACTTTTATGAGTGAGGATAGAGATCGTAGCTTTCCATAAAACCTATAAGTTTCAAGGAGCTTTAAGAGTTGGCATTTTGGCATGATTGCATGGCTGTGGTAGTTGCACAACTTTAGCAACGTTTGTCAACAGCTACAACTGGGTGAACGCGGCTAATTGTTGTAGCCGTTTGGAATGAACGGCATTATTTTACTGGGAAGATGCACGCTAAGATCAGCATTTCGAGGAAGAAGCAGCTGATCATGTAGTACAACGACACATAGGCAAATATTATTCTCTTGTTCCGTTCTGCAGTTCTTGTTCAGGAAGGAATTGCAAAAGCATTGTTGTGCTCATCGATAGCAATGCAACGCGGTTACTGAAGTTTTAAGTTGTATGCCGGCCTGCTGTTGCAAGCCTATTCACTTTATTGCTTCAATTCGCTTCTCATAGACTTAATTCTGGAATCTCTAAATGGTGAATCTGCTGCAAAAGCTTTTCGTACCGATAAAAGATTGGGGAATTTATTGTAAAAATTTGTAAAGTTGCAAAAAAATATTGCATATTGCAGCGGATGAATTGCGAGAGAAATATTTCATATGTTTTGGTGTGGAACACGGAAATTACGCAAGATCTTTCCTAAACAGCATAGAAATAATCGTTTAATTATAGCGCACAAACAACACTTTGCACCTACCAAAAAGAAGTGATCGTTTACATTGCACTCATGCCTACCTAAAACCATGTTTTAATTACTGCACAATTGCAACTTTGATTTATCAGATCCGACAGTAGTGCTATTTCAAAGTTGCTGTAGCCGAAAAATTAATGTACAATAAAGAGAACATAATAACACTTTTCAGCGCCCTATGCCACGGATTTTTATAATTTTCATGTGTCTAAGCGCCGAGAATAAACTGTTATATTTTTTATCGTTTAGCATTTAATAATCTTCATAATAATATCAAAACTCGTCATTGAGAAAAAGGGTCTTTTACCACTTAACTGACGATTTAAGAATTCTACTCATAAATTCTAAGAAGAGAACAGTTCAGTATAAAATTCCTCTCAGTTGAAGTACGCAAAATATTTGTTGGAGTATATAAAATTTGAATATAGTATTAAATAGGTATTAGGCATGTTCGATGCGCAGAGAGTGGATGAAAAGTTTCGTTAGCACGATCAATGCAACAGCTCACAACGGCCTCCATTGTAATGCTGATGCAGCGTCTAAAAAAGCTGTCAGCATCGAAGAACATAGCGATATTGTTGCTGCTTTAGTGTGTGCAGATCAACAACTGGGGACCCACTGCGGAAAACTTAGTCTACGAGACAATGCGATCTCATGCAAGCGATTCGTCACCCCTTCTATCCTTAGCCACCCTTTCTCATTTCTGCGGAAATATAATAACTGCAACCATTGCGAGAAATTTCAATCCCTTTTCCGCACTTATTTTTGTAGTGATCCTGATATTGCAGGATCCACTCCAATATTAACGAAAATTTTACGGTTTTTGCATGTAAGAATTCTAATGCGGTTAATGAGGTGCAACTTATGATGGCGAAATATGTGTGCTTGCTATTAAGTTCAGACAGTACGAAGAAAAAATGACACTGTGAAGCCATTGCTGTTTTGCTTTGATCACTGTCAGTGATAAATTATTTCAAAGAAAAGTCATTCTGTGGCAACATTACAATTTCAAATGGTGGACAGAAATTCCTTTCACAGACACATTATCTGTATCGTTAGTATCCCAAAAATCATGCATAAATTCACTGCTTCAAATAAGCTCAAACCAAAAAATATGCCTCAGACTAAACACGATGCATATATAAATTCATGGCTGGACTGCTCTTAAATGTGGATTATCTATACACTGAGAACAGATGCATGCATTATCTATGCAAGCGAACTGCGGAGTAGGCCCAATATGCGTTTTGCAGTAAATAAGAAATGTGTTCTTTGTTTCTTGCTCATTTCACTTACTTCTTGTAAACATGCGAAAATCTCTGCTTCTTTCTTTCTAGTTTTGTTTGTCCTTTCAATTTTCAATCGGATTTTAAAGTACAAATAATTACTGGCATTTCTGTACAGTCATTTCCTTGAATAATTCGAACGTTTTGTGCATTTATCTGTTTCTTAGAATAGAATGTTTTGCTGCGCCGCATCGCTACTATACTTCTTTCTCAACTGTCAGAAAATTTCGCATTTCATTAACGATGGGAGTTCATCATTTACCATTTCCATATCGCAGTTTCAGCTTATTGTTATAGAACAGCAGGAAGCGCTCTTCTCTTATTGTAGAATAACAGGACGCGTTGGATGGCAACGATGAAATAATGTGAAATTTTGATTCGTGATGCGCTCGCTCACTGTTCGCATCATTGCATATTCGATTGCCTTTGCAATGCTGAATACCGTACACGAGAAAATGACCTTAAGAAGTGGATCATGTTGTGCTGATGATGCTATATTGGAATGATCGAAACAACGATGGAATTTTGAGAAATACGCATGTCCAATAGGAGAAATTCAGTTTCAGGCCAACTACATAGAATTTTTTGTTCCATATATATATA
>JAAVTS010002275.1:3554-17180 GCA_022845575.1 Baylisascaris ailuri | reverse complement strand
GCGTGCATAATATAATCTATATAAACGTTAAGAACGTTAATTTTACTGAGGATAGTCATGCAGCTAAGCGCTTCAGGTTGTTTGCGACGAAATGCAGTCGATGTGATGGTACATTTGGGCGCACCGATTTGGTAATGAGGGCACGACACCTCGTCTATCATGTGAACTGTTTCACTTGCCTGTCCTGCGAAAAGCGGCTCGTTCCCGGCGAAGAGTTTATCATCAAGGACGAAGAATTGTATTGCAGAGCCGACTGCGAACCAACAAACATTGAAGTTGGAATAGTTTCATGATATCGTACTTTATATCAGTTAGCTTAGCCATTTTCAGCAGAATTACCTTCAAACTGTAATTATATTTCTTTCACTCCAATGCCCTTCTTCAGTATATGTTCTCACTAATGGCTGAGGAAATTAGTTCCAGACATAACAGTTGAGCTCATTT
The DNA here is from genome assembly GCA_022845575.1 of Baylisascaris ailuri. Classification (NCBI taxonomy): domain Eukaryota; kingdom Metazoa; phylum Nematoda; class Chromadorea; order Rhabditida; family Ascarididae; genus Baylisascaris; species Baylisascaris ailuri. Next base: position 16,736 of record JAAVTS010002275.1, on the reverse strand, counting down.
TACATCAGATGAAAAAAGACCAGTCCTTTTTTGCCAATGAATATCAGGTGAAATGATAGTCCAATGTTGTGTTTTTAATGACATGAAGGTGACTTCGAAACACGAATTACGAGAGAATTTTTAAATGCAATATTCAGCTGTCAAGAAGATCAGATCTGTTGTGCTTCGTCGCAGCTCAATACGCAATTAAAAGTCGATCATCTATAAGCTTTAACCTCGAAATTCCTTTAAAAACTTTCAAACTGCAAATACAATCCAAAAGTTTACATCAGATGCTATTTCTGTTGCGGCATTCATGGTTTGTGATCCTTAACCTTCATAGTCTTTCATCTGAGCCTCTTAACCTTTGTTTTTAGATCCCTGACTCTTGCCTCTTTCTGGTGACTTCGATGGCTTTTGTTGTCCGATCACATTACTGTTCCAACTAATACGTAAATTATCCTCATATTAACATATCTGCTTCGTTCTTGTGTGAAGTTTGTTCATAAATCCTAAGTTGCTTCAATAATTGCAGACATTTTCGCACATATAAATGCAAAGAGGAAATGCGAATGCTCCATTCACATAGACAGAAGAAACTCGTCATGAATAAGTGGTGATGTAACATAGAGATTGATGGCAGGTTTTGCAACACATATCATAAGGCTGTATTGTGTGCGCAAAAGAGAGTTTTTCTCACTTGTCATTTATAACGAATGAGGTGGATGCCAGTTGGACGAGCGGCGCATTATGTGGTTGCTATGTGGGCTGACAAATTTATGAAGAATTGAACTAAAATTCCTGTTAGCTGCATTTGGTCTCCTCACCTTGACAACATCGTGCTTATATCTATGAGCTAATTTCATGCATTTTTTTCCACATGGAAAACAACCTTCAGCAACCCTCATCGATCAAGACGGATATTTTTGGTCGTGATGAGGACGACTGCTGGGATTCGTCGGCGCTGACCAGCCTTGATATGCATATGGCCGCAACTCCACCACTTTCTCTACGCAGTCCTAAATCTGACGAGGTCTTCTTCTTGCTTTTCTTTCAGTCAACCGCCTTAGAATAACATACGATCACTACCTCTCATTGCGATCGAGCAAATATAGACAATGCGGTGATTTAAACGAATGTTGCTATGATTTATTGGTTTTTTGCAAGGTTGTTCACTTAGCGTGAAGAATGCAAATCATTAATCAAAAATAATAGTCGCCCATACGTAGCATCCAACAATGTTGAGATATGTCTGCAGAAATATTCGTAATTGATAAGCCACCTATTATGCTCTCTTTTAATTGAATCGTTCAATTTTAATAATATTTAGGTAATAACGACAACATTCCACAATTCGAGCTCGAGCTCTTCGGGCTCAAGTAAAAAACACAAAAAGGATAAACAGGTATTTTTTGCTTGTTTTTCACAAAATATCCAGAAAGAGGTTCATTAATGAAATAGAACATTCTTAACGGTAATCGAGTAAGCGCGTTCGGTTTTCGACAGAAATCAGAGAAATTTCAGCTTGAACCTTTCACATTCTGAGGCACACTAACTCTGTAATAAGAAACTGCTTAGTGTTAGACTGCTGTAGGATGATATGCCACAAAGCAGCGCATCAACAGCAAATCAGTACTTTTTCAGTTGGATTGTTCGTCGTGCGAATTTGAAAAGCGAGCAATAAAAAAGTGAGACATTCGCAATTGTATTGCATTTTTAGACAACACGAGTTCGGACGGTGCTTAACGAGAAACAATTGATGACTCTAAAGACATGCTATGCAGCAAATGCGCGTCCCGATGCGCTTATGAAGGAACAGCTTGTCGAGATGACCGGTGTGTTTGAATCAATTTATCGCTAACTCTAGAAGTTGACAACATTTTCGAACTGCAAAATTGCATCGATTAGAAATAAATCATGCTTTCTGTCTTCATTTACAGCAAGAGATTTATAAGCCAATGTGAGTCGCATAATTATTGGAAATAACCTGCCACTTCCTGTAAATAATCAAAACTTTGTTATATACAAGCTTCAGTAACAAACTCGTTGGCTTTTTCCTAATTGCCTAATACCACTGTTTATCGAATATTATCAATGCTCGATGGAGCTATTCTTAGTGCTGAAAATCCTTCAATATATTGTCACAACATAAATCCATTCTCATTTGTAAGAGACGAATTTCAGGATTGAGTGCTCGAGTTATTCGTGTGTGGTTTCAAAATAAGCGGTGCAAAGACAAGAAGAGGCAGATTGCAATGAAACACATGCAGCAGAAAGCTGAAACGGTAGGCGTCTATTTAAGAGATTCTGTTGCATAAATATGGGTTGCAAGTTATCGGAATTGCAAGTGTCTGCATGATTCTGTCATAGTTAAGTTGAACTATACTTCTATTCAATTTAATCAAAATTTCTGCCCATCGATATATCGTCCTATGATTTGCGCGTCTTCAGATATTTAGCATCATGTTCATCCACCTCAAAATTGATAAGACTGACTGCTCAATTAACTTTATGCAAATTGCTGTTTTATTTGCACTAAATCTGCAAGAAATATTTATTTATTCAACAAATATTAAACAGTGTAATTATTTTTTGCTTTTCTTTTGTGGATTGATAGGTTGTCTGTTTTACAATAAGAGAATTTGATGAATTGCGAATCTCATTGAAGACGATCGTTTTTGCTTGCAGAAGTTACTATTATGGATAGCTTTTTGAGATGAATATACGGTACTTGGTGCTGCTGACTTTTTGACGGCTTTCCACTTGGGATATTTGTTACAGCTAAATTTTAAGAAAGATTTTTAAAAGCTCCACACCTCGAAAAAAACGCATGTCTCTGAGAGCATTTCGTTGGCACTGTTTTGCAACGTTAATTGTTTGAGAGACGAGCTTCGAGTTTACAATCCACTTGATTTATATTCATTGTTAGGTTTACTGCTGCAGTCTTTCTTTAGGAGCGCTGCTGATCTGTTTGCTTGCTAAAGCAGCATGCTGCTCCAGCGGTTTCGTCCAACATTCTCATACTTTTCTAATCTTTTCTACAGATAGCTCTTATTAAATTATTAACACATCACATTGCATCTTTAATCAAATAAATTTACATTCATGATCATAACCACCATGCAGCATTTCGTCTCTCTAAGTGTTCACATGCGCTACTGCATTAATGTGCTAACGTTTTACTGCTATTCTCAGCAATTACCTATGAAAAAGCGAAGTCGACTCAAGAGGAATGTCGTTTTCTTGCTAGAGGCAACTTTCGGAGTTCTTATCGTAGGTTATTAATTTACCATTTTAGCGGTTGTTCAGTGAACGATAACTCCATAAGAGCTCGTATTTGGCGCATAAATTGTCCAATTCCCAAGTAAAAAGAAGCTGCTTGTGTCTTTCGATTTCCCTTTCCTGTTATATATAGACTATCGTGAGGTCTGCTATTAGGTTTTTTGAAGATGTCAGCAAAGCATTCGTTGCCGCAAGTAAACACGATCACCGCTCTTGAAAAGTTCAAAGTTATGCGCAATGGTCTAATGCCGAAAACCATTAGCTGTGAAGTTGCACATTTTCGTGGATAAATCCACATCGCAAACTTCGTTGTCTTCCATGAACTGCCAAATGAATTGTACCTCTCTCGTTTCGCTATTTCTGTGCATTTCAATTCCACATTCGCTTTTGCAAACTATCACTCAAAGCGCATTGTGATGACGTCACGTCTGTGCATGCATATGTTTCTGCGTCTATTTATCTATTCGATGATTTCAATTTGGCTACTGAAATTAGTACTTCATAATTCGATAATCATAACACACACAGCAGCGAGACTTCTATACCATATTTCGGTTAGTTTGTCAGCCTCAAAAGAAGTTGTAGGCGCTCAAAGATGGAAAAGAATTTTCTCACCCCCATTCCTTCACTCCCTCTTTCCCGTCCCACCCCTCCATCCCAATTTTTCTTTGCCACAAAAGATTTTTAGGATGCAAATAGGCGCTTGCCAAAACTTTCCAGCGAACAAAAATTGAAAGCTAGAAAGTTGTATTGTGCGAAAATATGAAAAAACTTTTTTGTCTCAACTAATCTGAGCCGCCTGTACGTTTTCTACGATGGGTTTCTAGCACGGGAACACGACCGGTGTGAATCCGTATTAAGTGCATATAATTTTTAGCACATCTGAATGCTCATAACATTGTTTTCAAAACTCATGGATCGGCTTGGAAGTTGCTAAATGAGATTTTGCTACATGCATTGCGTTCATCAAATTTCACAGCTCCAGCCCCAGTGACTGCAGAGTTGAAACTGTCTAATATATTCTTTTGCACACATAGCATAATGCACTTTTGTAGAGCAAATTAACATAGGCGGATAAATAAAGCAGTAAATGTTCACCGAACAACGCAAGAAGTTAGATGGTTTTAGCTACCGTATGCCATCATTTGCGTATCAATTTGCACCGAGACATGTCCCATACGTATTTCGTTTGGCTGCGCTGGGTTCTGGTTGGCAATAGAAATTCGATCAATCTGCTTTTCGCTTTTAATGACTCTAATCAGGTTTGGTACGCCGCTCTTGATGCTCCTTCCCGGACACAAACAACACGAACATATAGGCTGGATTCGATTTGCGCAAGAAATTTGGTGCGCGAACTGAAAGCAAATCGCCACAAGAGCCCATTATCGGTATTGCTTGACGATTGCCACTTGCCATGCACATTGACCAGACGGGTGATGTGAATGAGGGGGTCATATTTTCGCTCTTAATTAAAACGTCCTATCAAACTATAAAGATCCATTCGGTGTATTTATTTGCAAAATGAATTTGTTTGTTTCTTTATTTGGACATCGCATTGTATCGCAAAGGGCGCTGATTCTCTTCCTCGAAGAGGGAAGAAAAAAGAGCACAATTTCTTGGAATCGACGTCTATGATTAGAGACGTAATTAGTTATCTTCTCCACAACAACGGCAATTCCTCACAGAACGATCATTCTCAGCAATGGAGTATCGAGAGATGGCATCTTATGAGTGGATTGATTTAAAGCGAGAGAGGTTCTCTTTGCGCATCTTTTGCCGCCTTTTATATAGCGCACGATAGGTGTACTTTGTTATTCCTTCTTTCTTCCTCCCCTTCCTCCTCTACTCGAACTGAAGTGTGGATTTGTATTTTTTACGATCAATCAATTGCGGCCTGAATGGCAGAAAATTGCAAAAAGCGCTTACGCTTTATTTAGAGAGCAATTCTCTACACTTGTTCACAATTGCTGTCCACTTTCTCTAGTTTTGTTGTCTAGATTGGCATTTATGCGAAGTGCTAGAGTGGTAGAGATGGGCAATCGAAAAAGCAATCACTAAAGGAAGGAGAAACATGATAATGGCCGGAACTGTCTGTGCTTGAGAGGAAGTACGGGTTATTTCCAACAATCGCATTCAACATTCATCGCTTATAGTGTCACAAATGCTTTCATTCACGTGCTTTATATTTGTAACTTAAAGAATGTCAACAATCTCTGCACATGAACTGCAAAACTATGAGGTCGTGAATGAGATTGTAGCAATATTCGTTGCGAGACGCCACTAAATTTTCACGTCTAATTTTCTCGCTACTCGCGCAGCTCTTCTGCTTTTTCTTCTTATTGGAAAAAATAGAAGAGACGATGTAGGAGAGTGAGAATAGACAAGGGGTGTTTATATGATTCAGTGCAAAATGGAAAGCGAAATGAGCTTGCAAACATGATTATGCATAATCAAAAAACTTTCTCTCCGTAAAAGGCGAATCGACGTTGAATTTAAAAGGGTTTCTCAAATGCGACGGCCGATCGCACTGCATCTGCTCTAATGTTTAGTACGCACATCGTGCCCCTTGTTCTCGGGGAAGTTTTCTCTTGAGGTTGTTTGTATGCGAATGTAAATGTTGTTTTTTAAATCATAAGTGTCGCCATAGTATGTTATGTATCAATATGAAACAAATAAGGATAGCATTTGCATGAGCCGAGAGTTTTTCTTCTCGACGTAGATTGTAATAAGTGGTCGTTATTGTGGCCAAGCTTCGCATCATGGAATAAAGATTTAAAGATTTTCTGAATGCATACTGGGATGTTACAACCGTTTGTGCAGTTACCTCAAAATTGTCTCAAATTTATTCACTTGTAATCAGCGTAATTCTTCAATGTATCTGCCCTTTTGTGAACGTTTCTGGCTCACATTTATTCTTTTCATTGGTGTGAAATACTGCACGCATACCTATAATGCAGGTGGAGATTGTGCATCGCAGAGACACTGTAAGTGGGGAGGTACATTGTAAAAATATAGATAAAGAGTTGTGTACTCTATAGACCATGATATATGCACAAGGGCCAAAAAATGAATTGCCGCCCTTCTAGTGTTTTGTTGTCGTGGAGCAATATACCGCTAGTGCGTCTGTCTGCGTCTGTTTATTCGCCCGCCTGAGCGTTGTCACCAGCGCCTGTCTCAGAATCTAGAGTTATGTAATTCAATAGGCGCAGTCGTCGACCTAAAGGAAATAGACATATGTAAATCCAGTCTTATCAGTCATTTGATAATCATCTGGCATCACGTTTTGAAACTGATCGTTTAGCTCCAGGAGGCTCAAGACTTTGTCAGTGCCATGATCCGCCACATATTCGGACTTTGTTTGATTACTTTCATTGATGGATAGCACTGAAATCGCTCATCACGCTGAACGCAGTCTCGTTCTAGTCACCCGGTTGTCTATCATTTTTGTTGGCAATCTCTTATGCACGTTTTCCATTCAAGACTTCAGCTGATTTGAACGCATTCTTAAGTTTGCTGATGTTTTTTTTAATGTGGAAAATGTTTCGACATGAGGAACACAAAAAGATGTATCGCACATTCGATGTACTTTTCTATGTTTGCAACGTTTCTATAACCTCACAAATTGCATTCCCATAATATGAAATAGTTGCAATGAGTGATTGAATGTTGAGTGGAGCATTCATCTCCGAAAAGCGTTGACGGGTGGGTGCGCCGATTGGCCCGCTGTGTTTGCGAATGAGGTTCGTGTATGCGACGATGCGAACGGAGCAGAAATCAATTTTAGTGTCGTCTGAATTCGCTCATATTTCATTTTTGTGGGCTCGCTCTGTCGGTCACCTGGATACTCAACGTTGCACGCATTAGCTCCCTTAAATGTCTAATTGACTACTTGCAAGCATCCCATATAGATAGACCATTGATAAATTTTTAATTCGGTGGCCTCCTGCCAACTCGGCTAATGTCTAAATCGTCTTCCTTCGCAATATCCAATTCCTGAGGAAAAAATCGAGGGTAGGGAAGGAGCGAGCAAAATCTTGGCCTATGTTGCCACCGCGCTTCAATAGTAGCTTACGATTTAAATTTTTTTGTTGGCAAAGTGTACATAGGAGTGTGATCATGAAAAATGTATTTCCGCAAGTAAATGCTTATTTATTTAGATATAGGATGATATATTTATGCTGGTGAATCATTTGAGAATCTAATTGCGGAATAGGGCAATTAGAAAATTCGTGTGCTAAGAAAAAGAAAATAAAACCATTGAGAGATGTAATTCACTTGTATGAGAGATTTGCCAACCGCTCGTAAAGAGTGCAGCAGTGAACGAGCCCTTCTTGCACAGTGAACAAAAATGTGCGAGCAATCGCAAGCTGAACACCGCTCTTATAGAGCAAGAGTCGAGTATTTAGCTATCGCTCATCCGTGATGAACACCAACAGCGAACATTCCTAAACGGAGAGTAGTAGATCACGTTCAAAAAACATTGAAATTTGTTAGCTGATTCATTAGCAGATTAGGAAGTGTTGTGTGGTAACTCAAATTATTCACCTCTCCACCTGTTCAATCGACAAAACCAACTGCTTTCAAAAATTTCTATAAGTACCGGCACAGTGTAAATAATCTCCTATGAGGGTTGATCAAGAAATCAACCTCATTGAGGAATCCACCTGTAAATTTCTCATTTCTTGGCAGAAATCCTGTTTTGTACGTTTGTACCATTTGCACTTATGAGAAATACGCATGATCAAGAAGGAAAACTCTTGAGGAATTTGTTCACGCACACCCAAAAATGCCAACCTCGTATCTGTGCATATGCATTTGCAAATGTATTTTTTTTTCTGTCTGATAGTTTCAATTCGGGAACCGTTAAAACTAGAGCTGAGAAATATGATGGCTGCAACATATCCTGCGGGAAAATATCATCTTTCACTTCGACCATTCAGGCTCAAAAAGAATTTGCACCCACTTTGCATCGGTTAGATTTTTATTTTACACTCATCGAATTTTCAAAAAGAGAAAATCTTTTCAAAGGTATTGCACATTTAATATGACGAATTGAAACTCAATACTATTGCTCCACCTACTTTATTATTTCCAGCTATTTCTTGAAGCCTAATGGCCAATTGAGCGAAATATCAAAATGCATTTTGTGCCATGTTATCTGGCAGGCTTGAGGATTTGTTTGTTTATATCAGGTGGATTGCTCAGCAAATATTTACCAACAGATTTCATGACATAAGCATATCGCTTTGGTGGGAACTCAAAGAAGGCAACTAGAGTTACATTTGAGCATGATCCAACTCTTTTCAAAAAAAGAGAAACATACATCTTTATTAGATTATTGAGAGTGGAGATGTTCGAAATGATCTCAGTCAAATCCAGATATAACCTTCTTTCATTTCTATCTCAGTAAACAGCGCCATTTGTACTGCCAATCATGAGCATTAAAAGGATTTTCTTCAGTCCAAAATGCTGATCTTAAATGCAAATTTCAGTCAAATTATTATTTGATGCTAGTAATTGAAGGGTCATTCAGAACGTGAGAGAAATGTAACCTTGTGCTGCAATATTTATCTCATGTTGTCCATAGGTATAATTTGAAGTTGGCATGTGATGGCAGCTAAATAGGCTTGCAAGTCGAGGAAGCAGGCAAATGAGTCAGGGATGCGCTCGTTGCTAATAGCAACTAAGACTACCTTCATATATCATTCAATCTTGCTATAAACGCTTCTAGAGACTGCAATAAAACTGGCCACTTTCAAAGAACTATCGATTTCTTAAATTATCTATTCATCTACTCATAACTTCTTTCCAAGTGGTCAATAAGGAAGCCGAACTCCATAAACACGCATAAGAAGATATTCCCTTTAAACATTCATTTAATCAGAGGCATTTTGCTGGATTTCTCAATTCTCACCTCTACAGTTTTAGCTTCTATAAGTCTTTGTTTGGAGCGACTTTTGCATTTATCGCTAATAACGATTCTGCAGGTATTCATTTTGCGAAATTACAGTTACAGCTAAGTTTGATACATCCGATCTACTGTTTAAGGTATACGACAAACTTTCATCTTAACTGTCCATCCGTAATCTGAATTGCATAAGCATGTGGATTTAAGAGCTTGAAGTCGTTTCGAAGTGAATGCGCAAATGAAGCAATTTTCCCAATATGCTGGCGGTATTCTTCCAGCGCTTTTAAACTGTTCCAAATAGCCAACATGCTAGCGGCAAAATCTTTGCAGTTAATCTCATTTCTTAAAAAGTTTTGTACTGCAATAGTTGAAGAAGAATGTCAACCTACTCTACATATTGCTTTTCTACGTTGCTTTTTGATTTGTATTGTCGCCATATTTATTAATGGTTTCGGCTACCGTTAGTAACGAAGAATACCAGCAAACAAACTTCTTTATCATGACTAAACAATTAAACGCAAGCAATGAGCCAACCTAGTGGGGAAAATATCCTGGGAACTTTTTAAAGTCATAAATAGCGCTTGTAAAGATGTTTTCGAGGAGATAAATAGTGATATATTATCTTCTAAATAGCACTCAAAGGTGAAGAAATTGAAGAAGCGTTGCTGTTCTCTGTGTCGCTTACTGGCCACAGATGTTTTCTGTCTTCCACGAGTCACTATTTACCTTTCTGCTATTTTTCATTCGGGAGTTCGTTATTTCGTGCATCTCAAAAAATTGGGTTGTGCTTGGTTGCTTGGAAATATCGAAACGAAAAATCACCCGAGGATGAGAAATTGAAGGCGAGGATGCCACAGCTGCAAAAACTATCTTAGTTCATTGCATGCTTACCTTTATATCAAACGATAAATAAGTCTAGCTGCACAACACACCCAATGGAAACTACTCAGTGTGCTTTGCTCATCATGATTACCGTATGCCACGCATGCGTGTGACGTTATGCGAGCGTGCGGGCGTCACGAAATTGAAGGCTGCTGTGCGCTGACATATGTACGTAGTAAGCAGCGGATGTCTGCCTGGCGACAGGGGTTTGCACTGTTTAGTGACATAAATGCAAGCGTGATGATTAGAAAGGAGTCCTGAAGATATACTGGGAGTACCTGGCCGGATACTATTGATGTACCTAAGAAAGATTTCGTGGGGTTGGGTGCAAAAAATTTCTCTTTTTCCAAACTATTTGCCCCATTCGAGCAGCGGGTGCCACCGCCTTAGGAATTTCGTCTCGATGGCTTGTACCACAGAGATGCTTTAGCTTTATCCAGATTGACCATTCGCTCTTATTTTGGTTTTTATTTCTCTACATTAAGTGAGGAGATTGCAGTGAACTAGTGGTTGAAATAACTCCGTATGATGACCTGATTCATTCAGATGTGTATCCTCTTTCGAGTGCCACTTGGTGCTTCCATGAGGGTATTTCATTTGTTTTCTCAGTTCTTCTGTCGCTAACGAAAAGCAAGAACCCAGGGGCATCTCTACCCGTTCCTCGAAAAATATGGCGCTTGTGTCTAATCGTCAAACTAGTTTTCTGCTGAAGCGAATATTCATGCGATAAATGTTATTTGATAGCAATTGAGAGTGGCCTTGATTTTTGCTGAATCCGAACACGTCGAAGCCTTCTGGAAATCACTAACCATTTCGGCGAACGTGCGTCACTACTCGCTGTTCTCACCCCAGTTGTGCTAAAATTCAGCAGCCTCCCTCCCCTCCCCACGCTTCGCCAAAACCTCTTTAATGCACTAAAAATTTGTCACTTTCTATAACTCCCCTAACACCGTAAAATCACCGATTATGATGTATGTTTGTGTGAAAGGTGGGAAGTTCAGAAAGTGGATGCATTTTTTGAGGAAGTGATTTCGAAAGTAGGTTAGGCAGCAGCTGGCATTTGGTGTGGGATGATGCCATACGATGGTCAGTGTTTATTAATGAAGAGAGAGCGGCTGAGAGTGGACGACGGTCATTATCGGCTGATCTAGCACTTAGAGGTGTGGGAGCGTCGCATGTGTTCCGCATTCGCGCATAATGGCATCATCTCACTCGTCACCGCACGAATGCAGCAGCTACTCTCCACAAACACAAGCACCACTAGTGAATATACGACCTCACCACCCGTCGGTCCTCTCTTCCCTCTCAGTATCCTGTTCCTCATGTCCCACTCCCGCGATGCCCTTTCGTCTGCCAGCAAGTGTCTGCTTACTGATCATCTGTGTGTGTGTATATATATTCAATGAAGAGCGCAAACACAGTTTTCACCATATGTTCGGAATATGGCAGCTTGATCGTTGTGAACTTCTCTTATCCAAAAATTGCTTCAAGTGGTGAATGAACAGCTTTCTCGGCGGGACCATGCGGTCAATGCCAATGCTTGTTGATGGTGCACAATCGTTGGAATTTATTAGCTATTTTCACTAATTCAAGATGGCTACTAATACTAGATAAAAAAGGAGAATAAGATCTTCTACATCATCGAAAAATTTCAGAGAAAGAGCGTCATTAAATGAATTGAAATAGCCTAGAATCTGTCCTGTCTTGGACAAGGCTAGGAGCTGTATTACTACAATATTTTTTCCACTGCTTTCCAGCTGTCACCAACATATTAAAAGTCCAATAATGTTGATGGAACTCCCGAATTTTGGTAGAACGGTGAAAGAGCTATAGAAGATGTGTAAAAAACAAGCAGAAAACGTCAAGAAAGGCCTGATAACTGATAATGCTAGCTTCCGCACTTTCCTATACCCCATCATTCCACGTTCATGAACAAGTTGATCAATATGCATACTTTTCAACTTTCTTATCCGGCTCTTTTATCACCTTTCATATCTAATTCAGCCCTTAACTAATGTTGTAGCAGTAAATGGCTTCAAGGTTGTCGTTGTCTTCGGGAGCGACAATGAGCAGAAACAGTGGTACTTACATTGCGGCCTTCTTTGAGCCAACACTTCACTTTTGGTTTTCATTCAAAAAACTAAGGTGAAGTACCAATTGTCTACGCCTTGGCTGCACAACTTTTCTAATAGTGCATGCTCGCGATGTTTTCGCCTCCCATTCTTTCTTCTTTTCCTTCGGCACACATTTCAGGGACGCTCACACTATTTTATCGACTTCGCACTTTTAAAAGTAAATCACAGCCCTATTGCGAATATTTAAAAATAGCAGTGGCAGATGTATAAACAAAGCAGTAATTAGAGGCCAGAAACTGAATTGCAGAAACTATCGTTCATTTACGGCTGACAGTTTTTTCACGAGCACTGAGGAACATAGAACAGCAATTTCTCTGAAGCTGAATCTGATCTGTTTACTGCGATCCCGTTTGTCTTGAAATAGAGAAAACCTGTGGTAGAATTAGCTGTTGGATGTAGTTAAGAGTTCAACAGATCCTTACATGCGGTCTATCCTCTTCCACTTCTATGTTCTTTCTTATCTTTCCTTGCCAAGCCTTTAAAATAACAGGGAGAAAAGCGTCCCTTTTCATCAAGCCACGCAGTTTCTTGAATGTGTTTGCCTGTCTGTGCAGCGATTTCTTATCGGGAGTCGCTGATATTGGAGCTGGGAAGTATGAAAGATGTAATGTAAAACTGGAGTATCTCAGGTTGATGCATCAATTTTAAAATGAATTGTAGACACTAAAAAATGTCAAAATATTCGCAATTGCGCTGTCCAGGCTTTCATCTACCCCGGCCCACTCACAAAAAATCGGACTTTTTCTAGAAATTTTATACGAGTGGTCGAATCAACTGAAACACGAAGCCATGGCTATATTCCTAATAACATGTGAAACTGATTGTTGAGATGAGCGGAATGCAAAAACTCTTATTTCGCCGACTTCTGTAGTATGCTGTGTCGCTTGCTTTGCAACTGCTCCGTTGTAAAATGTCCACTGAATGTCCCGAACATACAGAAAGACACATGCACTGACACAAAAAACCGCCTCAACATGTTCTTCTTCGTGAAGGCAG
>JAAVTS010002274.1:20598-32173 GCA_022845575.1 Baylisascaris ailuri | reverse complement strand
CGCTCGCTGAAAACGCGCGCGGTCTTACTCCGTCTCTTTTTGGCTAAGTGCGCCGACCTCGTTTGATTAATGCATTGGGAAATTTGGCATTTTGCCAGCTAGGAAAATTCGGCACTCTGCCAGCCGGCAAGTTAGTAGAATTCTGCCGTTTACAGTTAATTTTTTTTTTACACTTGATGTAAAATATTGCTCGGTTTCTTCGAATCTTCAATGTTTTTTTTGTGGCGTCGCACTACACAATTTCCATCGTCGATGATTTCGGTGGTTTATTCCCTCATGGCTTCGTTAAAATGGACGTTGATGGGTAGTGGTCACTGCTTATCGCATCCCACACAAGTAATGGTCACTTCTTGATCGGATTTGAGTGGATCTTCACTGTTTTTTTTTATTGCACCCCACTGCAAAGTTTCCATTGACGATGTTTTCAGTGACAATGGCCATCCATGAGTGGTGGTCATTGGTCATCGCATCCCACATAGCTAATCCCAAATTGCACATCCTACCATCGTAGAGCAAGCACTTCGATCATGATGGTAGAGCGGCTAGGCTGTGACCATTGAATAGCGTGGCACTATGTTTTGGTCTTGTAAATATCGCTTTGATACTATGAGTAGGTCATATAAGAGCTGTTATTGCCCACCCTGATTCAGTGTGTTTCTTCGTCATCTGGGGTTGTGCGACTGTTGTATTCGTTGGCTCGTTGAGGTCCCTCGTTGTCTGGCTGTCGGTTATATCGGGGTGTTCAACAAGGAACCGATGGAAACAGTAGCCTCTTGCATTCTTTCTTCGACGTCAAGGTCAGGCAAATCGGGCTTCTGATGCGGATCCTCGACCTTCTCTTAACATCACGACCGCGACTGTAGTCATTAGCGAACGTCGAATTTTTCGCTGTAGAATCGAACTAAAGAATTTCTTCGAAAGTTCATTTATATTGCGGTATATATGTTGAAGAATATTTTTTGGCGGGTTGCCATTATTCAAATTTGGGCGCTGTACATTTTGAGACGAATTGAATTTTTGCGAATCTTGCAGATTGCATTGACTCCGGAGGTTGTTGTTGGGGTGGGGTGTCGAGTGGTTTGTGTTTTCGGTGTGTTATTTCAGTATAGTATTAGTTCAAGCTATATTATGCTCGTTGTTTTGGATGGAGAGTCGGGAGGCAATCGCGACGCTTCGAACTTGGCTCTCCTTTTTGCTGGTCATTTCTTGATGGTTTAATTTTGCGGAATGAACACCAGAAAAGTTTTGACTCTTTTTTTTGATGAACACTTTTTTCCTCGGCATTGATCTCCTCTCTATTATCCTCAGTGAGAGTTGAGGTTTGATACGACAAATGCGCCACCAATAGAAGTAGTGGTATTTGGAGTCTGATTCATCGATTTTTTTTTTTCTGCGGCGGTGTATAATGGAAAAAACTTTTTTTCTTAAAAATTGTTGAATTTCACGAAGTTTTACCGGAATTTTCCGATCTAGAACTCTGAAAATTGTTAAACATATTTTAAAAAAGTTTTCAAAAAGTATGTACGAATGTTTCATTATTTGCTATAGTTTAATGCTGTATACCCTAATAGCGCTATATGAAGCAGTAAAGTTATATAGTGTAAAATATTAGCAAATTTACCATCTAACACTTTTCTTCACAATTTACGTTTTTAAACTGCTTTCTTTTATTGTGGTATAGAATCGATTGCTTATATTAGCCTCTCTTGTTTCATTGCATTTCGTTCATTCGCATAATTAAAGCAGTCGGTATTTTTATTCGAAACTTTTGATTAGAAGCAATGAATTAGTGATTATCAATGATAAGCGATTATCATGTCAATTTGGGGTTCTCAACGAGGGTTGACAAGTGATACAGAGAAATCCGCAAATATGGTGTTTTCTTATATTTTAGATAAAAATTCCATTAAATATATTCACCTATAAAAAATTTTTCTCAGTGAATAATGAAACTTCTGTTAATAGAGCCTAGGTTGAACACACCTTTCGTTAGCTAACTAGTTTGAACCCGGGCCCAGGTTTGGAAGTTGGCGAGGGTCGGGGACAAGCCTTATTCGCCTCTCTATTATTATCTATTTTTAGGAAATTGTTTTTGCTTATTGTGGTATAAATAGAATTGATGTTTTTGCTTTTGAAATTCGGCCAATATATTGTGTTCGTTGATTTATTCGTAGGAGACAAGTTATCGAAGATAATTAGCAAAAATCGTTGAAGAGGGTCTCATTATTTCGTTTCTATTGTATAGGCGTGTCTAGTGCTCTTGAACCATGAAGCTCCTATAGAGTTGGAGTTCTTAGACTTTGTACTAAATAGGTACCGACGTTTAGTTCAGGTCGAGTTCAATCGTAATCAGCACCTGGGTTGGGGTTTCTTTTTGTTGTCGATACATAGAATTAAGCATAACCTCAGCCGGGTTAATTATGTTAGTCTCCCGGCCAAGATAAAATTTAGCACAAATTGGCTAAAAAATTATTTTTAATTGTAGCTTTATTATTCTCGAATGGCTGCCAGAAAACTTCGAGATTTTCTTAGTGACTGTTTTTATTTCTTATTAAACTCTGAAACGGTGTGCGGTATGAGGTAACGAGGGATAGGCTCAAAGACATGTATCAATAAAATCAAAGGTAGATGCAGTTAGGTCTAGAATGAGTATATATTTGCTATGTTTAAAGCAGTTACCAACCATAACACTAGGCTTACTTTTGGTACCATGATGTTTTGACTGGAAAAACGCAGTTTCGATGTCCTCAACTTTCATTATTATTCTTGATTGCTTACGACATAACGGAATATGTGAACGGAAGGCAGCGCCGCAAGTATTCTTCAAGTGCCACACTTTTCTTCTAAAGCTTTTGATTCCTTCCCCCACCTTCCTTCTCCCTCTCTTCTCATTCACTCTCTCTTTTCGTTATTCCCTCTCTTCCTTCTCTTATAATTATTATAATGTAAAATTGCTTTTCGTAACCGCAGTCCGCTCTTCCATATTTTTCGTTCCAGTTTTCTAATTTGATGGCCTATTCTAGGTAATTTGAGTTGATTTCGATTGATAATGAAGTTGACTGGACCGCGAGAGGATGACGATTCGGCGTCCCCACCAGCACATGTCTCGGAGGAGGAAAAATTGATTGCATCGACGATCCTTAATATGGCGCAACTACAAGTTCGAACCATCGAAAAAATCGACAAACTCGATGTATGTTGTTTATTTACTTATTTCATCTCACATACTTAACACTTTTTTTGGGAAGATCATTCAGAAAAGAGTGGAGTTAAAGGAGGAAAGGGGTTTTAGGTGATAACGATGTGCCTTTATTGCGATGGTTAATTTTTTTTTTTGGATTTTATGGCAAGTTGAAAACCGTAAAATTTTTTGAAAACTCCGTCTGATTAGTGAAGGAAACTTTACTACTATGGAGCGGACTCCGAAGATTCTGTTTCCAAAGGAAAATTTAGAGAACGAGGATCAATTAATTCCCTTTGACTTGAGATAGTTAGGAATTCCCGAATCTTCTTTCGCAAATATAGAATGTTAAGTATTTCGCGTAAATTTTTCTACCGCAATAAATTTATTCGACTTATTTAGTTTTGAAGGGCTTATATGAGTTGTTCTTTTTCTGCTAACGTTGAGGTTGAAACTATGTGGATATTGTGAAGCTCTATCATTCCTCAAAATGTGAAGCTGTTACTAAACAAGTGAAACGTTTGTTAAATGCAATGAATATATACACACATCCGTACAGAAATATTTTTAGATTTGAGTTTTTTTTAGGCAGATCTTAATGCAATGCTAGATGAAATGCGCCGAGAACGTGCACAATCGCAGATGTTCATTGGCGTCCTTCAGAAAGTATGTCACTACCTTTTATTATTTAGTGATTTAATAGATTTTTATAATCTTTAATAGGTTTTTATAATATTATGGAATTCGGGAGGAAAGAGGGGGACTTTGTTGGAAACACATGATTGAGACGGCGCACCGAACCAAGCTGGTTAAGTGAACCAGTTGGAAGCTAAAAACCATCAAGATATCTGAGTCAACGCACGTAACAGCGAACGGGTTTGAAACATGCAACCAGACAATATAGTAGTAAAAATATAGTAGTAGAGAGAAGACTTGATATAGTAGTATTAAAAAGAACAGATATCACTGAAAAGAATCAACATTTTAATAGATTTCAACATTTTAGTTTCTTTTGTTTGAAGAAAGAGTCTAGCCGCATCAGCGTGTTCGTATGTGATGGAAATATGGATATTATAGTGGCATGAAGGTGAGCTAGAACGGTTCATGAAGGTAATGGCGATGTGTTTTGAACGAACTCGTACACCTGAACATCAACCTACTGTTGCTGCACCACCGGTAGTGCAGAACACTGCCTTCACAGGTTGGTTGTTTCATCTGTGTGTAGTTATATATTTTTTGAGAAGTTGAGAACGGTTTGCTAGCGAGAACTATTGGAAAGGAGGAGAGAGGTTTCATATAGTCATGTTGGTTGCACTTTTAGGGTGAAAGGCAGTGGGGATATAAATGTGATAGGTTTCTTCATTGCATCTCTTTCTTATTGGCATCCACTCTTGTTCGTTTTTTTTTTTTTTTTAATTTGCGATTATCGCATCTCACTTGAATGGTGGGACAAAACATCCTTCAAATCAAAGAAAGGTTTTTAGGGGACTTTTTGCTTGGGTCACTGAAATGGTTTACTCTCTTCGAGGGTAGTTGTCGTGTTGGAGTTCGATACAAGTAAATAGGATTGATAAGTTGGTCTATGAAAGCCCTTATAAAGGTAATGTTAGACATATGCCTGTTCTTCTGGGTGATATGAAAGTGATTATGCACATTAATCGTTATTTGCAATCATACTTGCAATATGTGGAATCTCACTTAATATAAGCAATTCATCGCTGGATTTTAAAGGGGCAACGATGAACACACCAAGTGCAATACCCCGTTCGTTGATACCATCGGTGGGTACATACGGAGCTGCTGCATCACCGAATACTTTCTTCGGTATACCACCAACGATCGATGAGGCAGCTCATGCTCAGTATGTCTATCTTCAACAACAAGTGGCTGCACAACAACAACAACATCGTATGATGGTAAGGTTACTTTGTAGTGGTTAAGGATGTTAGGTCGGGATTAGGAGGTGAGAAGGAACAAACGTTTTAATGAAGTGAAGGGTGAGGAAAAGGGAAGGAAGTAGAACAATGTGTTAGGTGATATTTTTCCACTTTTTTAGTGATAGAGTAGAGTGTTTCGGAACGGTTTGTTGTATAGTTCACTTTTCTGATTTGTTAATGCTACTTACAACTCATATTAATTTGGATTTATATTCAGTGACTGATGTAATTTAGTGACTCGTTTGTAACCCCATCCCACCGAAAGGTGGGGGAGGCCGGGATGGGCTTATAAGCGAGAAAATACGATTACATATTCGACTGTGCTATTTTTCAGGCTCAACAAACTGGCTTAGCTGGTTCACCTTTCTTATATTCGATTGGCAGTGGGGATGCTTCATTCGCTTCGCCAAGCAAGCCGGGCTTTACTACTGCGTAAGTTGCTTGTATTTGTTAATTAGAAATATACCTTGTCTAATCATTCTTACACTGACTTGATTTAAAAGTAGCAATGCCGTCGTATTGAGGATAGATTTGAATTGATGAGAGCATAGGCAAATGGAAAGGTTCATCTAAGGTTGTGGTGTAATGCGCAAGCGCGTCTTTTTTTTTTTTTTTTGAATAGTGTACCCGAACACCGAAAAACTCAAGTGGGAGGTCATCGAAACTCGCAGTTTGAGGGTTATTATTCGATCTCAAAACTTTGATCGTTTGATCATCAGATTCCTATTGATGTTTGAGCTGCATTTGTTTGTTAAAGAGCATAAATAAATTAGGGGAATCTGTTTTAGGGTGCCACTTCAGGCCAACATATTCTCATCACCTCAGGTTGCTGCTATGCAAAAAGTGATAACTGCAACACCTATTCAACAACAACAGCAACATATTTTTGGTATATCGGCGAATAGAATGCCAACTGGTCAGACGCCACTCGTAGCTGCTGCACCTAATATCTCGGCTGCGGTTCCACCGCCACCACCACCACCACCTCCACCATTGGCAACAGGATTCGTCAGTGAATCAAGTAAGGTTGTTTTTGTGAGGTTGTAGTATGCGTAAGTGATTGTGGAACTTGGATGCCGGGAATTGAGGGACCATCCATAAACATCTTTTTGAGTCGGAGGTATTTTTTTTTGGGTTGGGAGAGTTCCACATGTTCCCGTGGGTAGGTATTTGACGAAATGTTAAGGCAGATTACCGTTTATTCCCTAATTTATCTATTGTTTAGTTGCATTGGTTGAGCAATTGTCAGGTTTTTATATGGTTATCTCTTCAGGTTACCTCTTCATATTGCTTGCGCCTGCCTTAATCCAGCTAGCTCCTATGGTCTTTAGGCTGATCACTACTTCCTACAGATCGGTCGCGTGAAAGTTTGCAAATTATTTATGGTAAAATTTGGTGCAACATATGGGCAGAATCAGGTTTGTCGAGACTATTTCATGTTAAGGTGATCGATGTTTTATCCAACATGGGAAACAGTATTCTATTGTAGAAAGTTTCTTAAAAAGTATATTTGAATTATAGAAGTGGAGTCGAAACCGATAAACGTAGTTGGCAGCACGGTGGAATTTTCAACTCCAAAATGTGAAGCAATAACCACTTTGGGATCAATTTCCAAACGTAAGCTGTTTTTTATTTTTATTATTATTGTTTTTTTTTCATTTTGTATGCTTTATGTATTCAGATTATTGAGGTGAATTTGTGTCTTTGATTTATAGTTGCCTATGGCATACTGTTGAAGAGAGAAAGGAAATAATCAATATTTCCGAGTGTACTGAAATTTGATGGGTTCGTGAAGGAGATAGAGAGGTATTGCACAAAATCTTTGAGGAAGAAGTTTAGGAGGTGGTGTATTGCTATTTGCATCATGCGGTTAAGTGGCAAAGTTTTGTACCTTTATTGTGATCGCGTGATTCTAGAAGAGCCACCAAAGGGAACGACTGGTGCGACGACGTTCTCGTTCACGAATGCGCTCTCAACGGCTGTCCAATCTGGGCATGTGCAACCTTCGGTAGCAACGACTGCAACTCCGTCGACTAATAAGTTTGCTGGAGTGGGAGGAGGGTTTACATTCGGTATGAGTACATCGAAATCACCAGCTTTCACCGCACCTAAAGATTCCGCTTCTCCGGCTAAACCGGATCGCATCGGAAAAGGTTCGTTTCATCAGTGAGATTTTGCGATGGCTGCACCAGTTAACCATAAATAGTATGGTTTGAATCGATTGAAATCTTAATTTTAAACTTTTGCTGGAGTCATTTATTAAACCTTAATGAAGCTAAGGTAAATGCCATCCTGTTGCTAACCTTTTTTTGTTGGGCGAGTCTAATAATTCGACGTTGCTGTTATTTAAAGGTAGCTCTTTGCAGTTAATTTTCTTGCCTGCCTCATCGTTAAATTCATATTTAGACATATTTTAGAATTTTTTGAAAAGGAATTTAGTTCACTTATCTTAGAATAGTTTTCGCGCATTTCATTCATGAGGAGTTATAAATGGTTTTCTTTGTGCTAGACAAGTTTGTATGATATTTAACGATTTGAATTGTTATCGTTTTTTGTTTTTATTCAATCAGCGATCGTTTTTTTTTCTTCCTCAAATGTTTATTAAAATGGAAATTTCTATAGTGCATTTCAGAAGGTGAAGAAGAGGATGTTCCGGAATTGTTTGAACCGTCTGCACATTTTGAACCGGTTATTCCGTTGCCGGATTTGGTTGAAGTGACCACTGGAGAGGAAAATGAAAAGGTTGGCTCTCATTTCCGTATGGTATTGATATTGGTAGAGGAAATGAAGTGAATGTGTCAATAATCTGAACTTGCTTAAAGTTGTTAAAGGCAGCTGGTTTCCTATAACGTGAAACTAGTGAATGACAGCATTTATTTATGCGTTTCTTTTTTGAGTTTTCTTTATGCATGGATATTGGCGCATTTTTTGTTTTTGTTTTTTTTCTTGTTTTGCTTTCGTTTTTTTTTTCTGAAATCATTTGTTCTATGCGATGAATTAATGATTAGTAAAGAATAATAGAAAATAGTTTACCTCTAAAACATCCGGACAGAAATTTTTATGCATCTGAGGCTGTTGAAATGTGGCATGGTGAGTTGAATGAGTCAATGAAATCGATTAATGTGGCACTCGGGGATTGTTTTTGTTTTTGCTTGATGGATCTGAGCTGAGAGTGACCTCGATTGACCTACTAGGTTGATTTCTATGCCCTAGAGAAGCTGGTGGAAAAGCAGTTCATTTATTCTTGATTTGATGATATGGACTTAAAAACAGATTATTATCTGTTTCAGTATTTATTAGATTTATCTAATTTTATCACTTACAGGTGGTATTCGCGGAGCGTTGTAAACTCTATCGTTTCTCGTCTGATACCAACGAATGGAAAGAGCGTGGGGTCGGCGTTCTGAAGATCTTGCATGATCCGAAAACTGGGTCGTATCGTATTGTAATGCGTCGAGATCAAATCTATAAGGTAAGTAAAGAAATATTTCGAGACAGTTTCAAAGCCGACAGTGACGAGTGGGTGGTCGTAACTGTTGATAAATACCACTTTGTGAGGGCGCTGAAGAACACAGACAGCGAATAACCTCTCCACAAGTTGTGAAGCGATATAGCTGGAGTGATAGGATGTGTGTTTTTGTGGTTTTTTTTTCTAGGGCGTATTTTTCTGGAAGTATTGGGTTGAGAGGTGAATCACTTTATAAACAACAGTCACGAATATAAAGGGATTTGGGGGGCGGGGCGTATATGACTTAATAGAACGTTCTGATTTAACGGATGCTTACGTTTATGGCTGGTTGTCCATTGTGAATTGTGTTTAACATTAGTATTTAAAAATTGAAAAATGCAATATATAAAAATGGAAAAGTGAGATAAAAAAGTATATAAAAATTGAAAAATAAAATATTTCGACTTTTAAGTTCTTTTTTTGAATCATTTGAATTAAATTTAAGGATGAATTATTTTTATAGGTGTGCGCGAATCATAAAATCCAAGCAGCAATGAGTCTAACACCGATGCAGAAATCGGATCGTGCGTTTGTTTGGTTGGCACAAGATTTCACTGAAGGCGAAATGATTGAAGAGAAGTTGGCGGCTCGTTTCAAAACAATCGATTTGGCAAAGAAATTCGCCGATACTTTTAATACGGCAAGAAATGCAGCCGTCACCAATTCACCAATAAAGCCAACGGGTATTTTTTTGATGGATAGCTAATAGGTATTCTAGGATAGTTTATAGTTTGGGTTACTAGGAGCTAGAAAAGTGGAGTTTAACTGTAATTAAATTTGACTATAATTGCATTCGATCTGTTAAATTCAGAGAGGAAATGATTGCGGAATATGCAGGAAAAAGATGAGAGAAAAAGATGCATTGAATATTCTAGGTTGTGATTTCACAATAAGATTTATTTTGTTTGCTTTGAATGGCAAATAGGGTGAGTGAAATAACGAAAGATCTTGGAATTAGTCTATAAATGAAGCACATTTTAGGCGTTTTAGTAGAATCCTATTATGTATTTGATGATGTTCATTTCACCCCGAAATTCACTCATCGGCAACGGTTTATAAATATAATTAAACATGTTTACGGGTACATCATAGAACGGGTAAGTAGAGGAATTAAAAAGGGTGGCTAGATTTTCTTTAAATTTTGGGCATACGACACGTGAATTTTTAGTTATTTATTGTTCATATTTGTAGCAAATGCTGCATTATAAAGATAATGTTTTTTTTTTTGTTTTTTGTTTTTTGTTTTTTGTTCCACCATTTCCTTGATGAACATTGCCAATCTAGAACATAGATCTAGAAGCCGATGAATGAAACATGTTTTATTCATTCTTATCGTTAAGACATTCTTTATGTTTTATTTTTTGCAAAAATCCATTCGATATGGTTGAATTTTCCAGTAAACTTCGTAATATTCATGAAACGAGTAAAGTTGTATTAACCTAAGATTTAGATTCAACCATGACGGCGGTGATGCAAGAGACGAAGGATGGTAAGATGGTTGCACCATCAAAGACAGACGAC
This sequence comes from Baylisascaris ailuri, assembly GCA_022845575.1. Classification (NCBI taxonomy): domain Eukaryota; kingdom Metazoa; phylum Nematoda; class Chromadorea; order Rhabditida; family Ascarididae; genus Baylisascaris; species Baylisascaris ailuri. The sequence continues at coordinate 22,026 of JAAVTS010002274.1, read as the reverse complement.
ACACCGAAAGGCTTTGGTGATGCTTTCAAGCCGGCTGCTGGAAGGTTTTAATTTTTATAGTTGTTTTATTTATGCGATAGTAGGTGTTTTTGTAGATTTATTGAATTTGCATATTTAAGCAATAAAACGAACTGATGGATTTGCTTGAACGTCTTATCAGTCCAGATTCATAAGTATGTATTGGTCTTTTCTATTTTGGATGGGATGAATTGAGTGCAGTAAGAAGTGGAAGTGCAAAAATGGCAAGAGGGTGATGAGCTCGATCGCGATGTAAAATTTGGCTGGTAATATGAACTCCTTAAAAATGAGCAAGTCAGTTGTTGCCGGCCATCTTGGAGAGTTTCCATTCCATTTACTTTTTTTCCGGTATAAAGTATAGCTGTTGTAAAAGTTGAATTTTTAATACTCTTAGATCGATGGAAAAGACATTTCAGTGTATCGATATTTTCGTTGTTAGGCGATACGATGCAATGGATCAGTGGTTGGGGGAGAGGGTGGAGGGGTGGGATTGTATCGCGCGAAAAATGAACTCTTATGCATTTAGCGATGATTGAAATGTTTTTGCATTAGCGTGTGCAAGCTTTACAACATGCGCGCAATATTTAGAGTTTCATTAAGTAATTTATATAAAAAAATTTAAGTTGGGAATGCAAATCGTGTTACGTCCGAAATAATGCCAATGTGAGCGTTTGCCCATGTTGCAATACCAATAAGAACGGAACGCCAGCAAGCACTAATACACAATCGACTTCTATTTTTACGAGGTATTATTTCAACTTTCCGGCCTTTTTTTCCGGAACTTGATAGAATCACCGATGATTATGCCTAAAGCAAGCGAAGTATTTCTCATAGCATTTTGTTTCGTAACGAAGATGGTCAAGCTTAGTCTTGAAGACCTGGATTGGTGTTATACTGGCACTGTTTTACTTTTTAGACTCTTTGTGTTTCGTGAACATAGTCGTTTTCTTTCATAGGGATTTTTTAGAGGTCTTCGATGACCTCCGATTCATACGGATGGGAGAGGAGAAAGAAGTAGTTAGGAGGTCCCGAAAAAAAGTTTGGTGGGAGGGCATAGAACGAGAAATGAGGCATTGGGAATGCGGAAGATGCTTCTTGAAGTCTTCTATATCTAACACTGGGAATCCCTACTTCATCATAACCTATATTTAATTTGTTTGAAGGCTAATATTTAATTGTGTCTTATCACGCATTATTTTTCAGAAATCTTTTCCATTAGTGGTTTTTTGAACTGATCTATTTTACAGCAAACCGATGTCGACTGTAGCACCACTAAAGGGAGATGCGGGTCGCTTTTCGTTCGGGCTGGGCTCAGCGTCAACACCAGCTGCCGGAACGCCATCATCGCCGGCAGGAGTCGTAACCGTTTCTCAACCGGCATCGACCGTTGGGTCTGTCGTTCATTTTGGT
>JAAVTS010002274.1:1998-12813 GCA_022845575.1 Baylisascaris ailuri | reverse complement strand
TGGGGAAAGACCGTTTAAATGGTTGAAAGGATTTTAATCGTATGCTTGGCACCTGTAGTTGTTTCGAATTTATCTAAAAATGTTGCTGCCTGCTCTCTGCCTCCAATCCTTTCTTCCTTCCCCTCCCCTCGCCCCAACCGCCTTCCTTTCCCTCTTATTGACGCTGTATCCATATTTGGCTATGTGGAAGAGCATGCCACAGGGTACATCCTCCTCATCTCCTTTCCCTTGTCTAAGGGCTGCAAGGATTGGAGCAGATATTTTGCCGGAGGGTGGATGGGTGATAGGTATTTGTGTCGCCACTTCATGAGTCGACGGTACTTTAAAGTTATGACGAAAGGTGTGTAATTAAGGTGGAGACGAGATGTGAGTTTATATGGAGTTGACATAGGTGAGCGCTTCTAATGATGTAAATATGCTTTGTAAAGTTTTTTTCATTTTTGCATGTCGTGAATTTTTTTATTGTAGGAACCGAAGTCGATGAGATATATGGCTGTTGATGAAAAGTCGAAGAATAAACAGATCATGGTGGAATTCGAGACAATACAGGATAGAAACGATGCGTTGAAACATATTGCTGAGGCATGTATCATTTATTCTTTTATTTCCAACTTCTTGTTAGAATGTCCAGACTGAAGAAACTGCCATTTTTTTGCATTGGGAATGAAGGTGGGAAGAAGGATTGGGAATGGAGCTATGGGAGGGATTGGGAATGGAGGAAGGAGGGATTAAAAATGGAGGTGGAAGGAAGGGGTGAGTGTGGGAAAAGCATTTCAGTTGAGTAATAGCGATTGCTTAAGAGCTTTTCTTTTAATTGATTGTGTTTAATGCGGTTGTGTATTTCAGGGTGTGAAGTTGGCAATTCAGGTCGGAGAAGAGGACGATGAAGATTAATGATCAATGGATGTGCATTCCGTTATGTTTTTTTTTGTACAAGTTGACTATATTTTACACTGTTGATCAATTCTTTTATAAAATTGCATTTCAATAAAGTTACGTTCGATTAATTTCTTTCTCACATTTTTTATAAACCCGTCGGAGGTTACAATGCCGTTTTCGAGTATAATTTACTAATCGCTTGTTTTTTAAATTTTATTGAGTCATTCGATTAGCTGAGGATTCCGAATTCGTAATGATTGATGAGTTTGGATTATACTGAAAATAATAAGTTTTGGATTAAGTATGATGCATTACTTCTGTCTCTTGTTTCTGCTCTTCTTCTTCAGTTTTCAGTAAATTTCCTAGCTCACGATTTTTGATGGGATTTGCGGGTCATCGGTAGGTGAACTGCTAGAGACCATCGTTTTACAGAGTGGTATTGAAAGTTGAGGAGTATGTTTGTTGGGAGTGGGTTTGTTTCGGCAACAGTTGGATGATGAACCTTAATATGATTGGGGAAGAATGCCGAAGGCACTGAAGATCCTATATTTTTGGGTGGATTTTCAGAGTGCATGAGGTTTTCAATTTCAGTGATCCTTTGTCGCCTAATCGATTATAAGTTCGCATCTTTGTTTACTGAACGTAGTTGAGCAAAGGGAGGTGGTACTGCTAATGTGGCGGCCTCAATTCAACGAGACTTCTTAGGTATTTCGAAATCAGAAAGTTGGTTCGTTCATTGTTATTGGTGTTCATCAAAAGCGACCATTAGTTAGTGGCAATGTCTAAAGTTGGGTCTGTGCGGTTGATTTGGCCGATCTCCTTTTGTTAGATGTGGCAGTAGTGTTTGCTGGGGTGGAGCCTTCTGGCCATCGGCTATCCTCCATTCACTGGTTGAGCGAATCGACGGGCAGTAGATCGAATGATATGGCGGTGAGGTTGGGAAGCCTGCGACGATCTTTAACCTCTGAATAGTATCTACTATGTGAGCATAACATGGAGGATTCGATCTCTAACATGGTTCGAGGAGTAAACTCGTTTGCAAGAAAAATTGTTCGTCCTCATTGTCGTTTTGTTCGATCGCGTACATACTCAGCTCATATCCTCACCAAAATGGAGCAATAGGCCAATATTTAATTGTCTTTTCATCATCGCATTAAGACTGTGATTTCTCTTATCGCTCCTATCCTCATTGCCTTCTTGACTTCATCGTTTCTTTTCATCGTCATTCAGTGAAGAGGAGGATGGGGAGACCTAGTGAAGGCTGTGTGCATTCTTCCAGCATGGATATGACCACGTGATCTATGGCGCAGTACTGACCAGTCAAGCTAGATTACGAAGCATGACCTTAGTCCCACATAGGGAACACATGGCGAAGCCAACTCGGACATGGCAATCAAATGATTTAAAAAATTCACCGGCAACACCTTGAACTCCATCCGCTATGAGGGGGAGCCGTTCAAGCACCAGACTCCGTCCGTCTGTCGATGTTTTATCCTGTTGTACATGTGTGTGTGTGTGTGGAAATGGGGGGGAAGGGGTGGGGGGGATCTAAAAGCCATTAAGCGAAACGAAACCCTGATGGTAGAAATAGACCGCATAGTTGGATTCCAACATAAAGATGGAACAGTTTTCATGCAGACCTCGAAAAATTACGTGGCAAGAGCAAGCGGAAGTATGTTTCATGAATTCGCTTGGTGCTATTCAACATGAGCTTCAACATGCTATTCAAAATATTCAGACGTTTTTCCTTTTTCTTCAGGTTGGCGAATGACTGACCATATTTTGTCATACATGCTTGTATTTGGGCCACCTATACGACACCTTCCTCATTTATACTTATTTCTTTCGGATGATCGGCTTTATCGTGAATTGCTTCGTGATTCGCAATTGTGTTAGCCTAGTTTTCGTTCATTCTTCTTTTTCCGCCAGCCTCCGCAACATCGCTATCTCTTTTGGCCGTCATTCGTGAAGATAACTTGAGACCAACTGAAGAAGTTTATTGCTTGTTCTTGTTGATGATGACAGAATTTGAAGTTTTGGCCAGTAATGTATCGAATGGAGCACGGAGATCCTTCATTTCCCTGACAAAACCTCCATAGTAGATGAAGAATCCGAGGAACAAGTGAAGTTGGGTGATGCGTTTTGGAACGGATATCCGTCTACTTGCGATTTTTCATGGATCGGGGTTTCTGTCATTTTTGTCGATGACGTGCCCGAGGTAACTGAAGCAAATCGCTGAAAATCCACACTTGTTCGACGCGCATTTAGAGGAGAGGACAAGAAAGTTGAGCGAGCCAGCCCACATCCCAGAATTGGAGTCATATTCAGTAATCTGATCCCGTCACATTCAACCACTCAGGCAGTTCACTTCATCCTCCACTTTGACGTGGGTGGCCTGCCACGAATCTCTTTGCGTCCTAAATAGGTAATCGAGGCCACACACGTGGTCGGTTTCGACAGTTCCTCGCTGTTCCCTCTAGTTCTACTTAGAGCCATAGGTTTTACGATGGATTTTGGCTTGCCTAGGAAACGCTTCGTGTGGATCAAGAAAACGGTCTATGAAATATGTTTTGAAAGACTTTGCCGGTCTTGGTGAGACCCTGCCTGCTCGTTACTGAAGCAGAGTTTAGCCCGTGACCGTAATAAGATGAGCTGAACTTTGTCATGATTTCCCACCGAATTGGCTAAAGCCAAACAAGGATTCACATCGAGAAGTGCCAACTTTAGATGGCCAGCTCGGCCACGATTATGTTGGAATGGAACTTAGAACTCTACAAAATGCCTCGTTTTTATTTCTATGATTTCAGGTTTGAAGGTTGTTGTTGGTGGCGTTCGGTTGGTGCTCGGTTATGGCGTTTGTGAAACGACCGACTGGCCAAAAAAGTAATTTTTTTTTCTTCTGCATGCTTCACATAGCTGGATAGGATTACTAAAGTGGTTAAACCGGCAATATTAGGATCGAAAAAAAAAACGAGGCTTAAGTACCCATCCCAAAGGAAACATGTGTTCGAGCCAAAATGACTGCATCAAAATGCCGAAATTTACAGAGAAAAAACATCGTTTAGCAGGTCGAAAATGATAGTTGCTAACGGATACTCTTGAACGAATTTTATATGTGAATTGTAGATGGGTTCCTGGCTAGCTGAGTGGACTCCTTCGATTGGAAAGTTCGACTCCGATTTGATGAGCGAATAAATTTGCATAAGAGTTCACATCACAGTTTTACCATACGAACTCGTATAAAGCATTTGCTTTGTTCGTTTGATCGATTAGTCGAAGAGAATAGAGAGCGTTTTATTGAATTTTTATTTGATTCATAAATTTAGCTGATTTGAGATTGGATGAAAATATAGTCGCGTTCAACTCATTCGAAATATTTTCTTACTAAATGGAGATATACATTCGAAGATTGTAAATTCTATTATCGATTAAATAGTGTAGATGATGTGGACATTTTTTTTTTTTTGCTAGATTTTAGAAATCTTTTAGATGGGATAGCGGTTTCAAACGCTTAGGCGGATTCTTTTTCTTAGATGGAGAGCTCAAGCTAATTATGCTTAGTTATGATTGTTACAACATTGATACTTACATTTTTACCAAATCTAATTTATATGGGATATGGGTAATGATCGGATGAAAGAATGATTTCAGCTCGTGGTGCCGGTTCCTCGAAACGTGGCAACGAACTCTTGATGAAAAAAGACGGTTGTCCTATCCCTTTGCAATCAGGGTGTCTTAAAGGTGAGTGCTGTTCTGTTGCTTGCGCACAAGAAACTCTCGCTTTAGGCTTTTTTATGGATACTTTCGCAAGCTGAAAAGGGATATGATTGGGGGTTGTGGGCAGGGGGAAGGAGTTCGAAGAGGAAGACGAGGGAAGGAGATGTTTGAAGGGTTGGCAGAAATTTGTGTGGAGAGGGAGGGTGGGTGCCGAATTCTAGAAAACCGTCACATGAAAGAGCATTCTAGAAAACACATTAGTTTTTTTTTCGCCAACATTTATGTTATTGGGATGCGAAAAGCCAACGATTCAAAAGAGATTCACCTCCTCTAGGAATCTTCGAACGCGGATATTGCCAACTCTTTACCTTCATGAACTTCCCCTTTTTGGATTTTCGTTTCACCGCCAATTTTCACTTATTATATTCTGGGATGCGCTTTTGTCAGGATTATATAAAAACAGGAAACATTAGTGCTTTTTTTATTTCTGCGATATGTGCTTGGAATGTGTATTTGTCAGGTAAGGGCGTGCACAGGCGATTTGTCGGCGACCACAAATAAGAGAGTTGATGGAATTTCGCGGAAGTCGAATTTATTTGCGGTGTCTGCATTTGCATATCTGTTCGAATAGGTGTCTTCCGTACTATATAATCTAATCGTCTACAATTGCCTCAAATACTCATGCATCCCTCCGGTTGTTTCTACTTTATTAAATGATCTATTTAGTTGCACTTATAGGTTTATATAAAAATTTTGTAATATTTGAGGTGTTCCATCACCGCAGTCGACTAATGAGGGCATTAAAATGGAATGTAGCAATGCCAATTGCCCATTCAAGGAGGAGCTAATGCACAAAGAATGTTTCGAGGCATTCGAAGATAATCTCATTAAGATTATCAGCACTATGGGTTTGTTTTTTGGGTTTTTTTCCCATTTGCATTTTTTTCATTCCACTGAGATGAATATTATAAGTCATCGTTTTTATGAATGCGAAATCTTGACAGATTTGATTATTCCAAGCATCGACGGAGTAGAAAACTGTGTGCTCATTACTCTTACTTAGTTCAGTGAGGAGAAAATTTAGGAGATCTCGTACGCTTAATATTGATAGGGGAATAATTGCTAAAATTGAATATACGTTAAGGTATTCGTCTGTGATTATAATTTCTATAGTTGTTGCTCATATCGTTAAGTAGGAGTTGTTGAGGTTCGGCACGAGGATGGACAAACGCACAACGCAGAGCTAATCTTTGGGATAAGAAAGGGTTGTCTCTTATACAAAGATTTTGCCGTTGCGCATGCGGGATGGGCCTTCTACGCCTCGATCAAGGTGTGATGTTCGTTAAAAGGAGTTATATAAATATTGTTTCCTTTTCATTTTGAAGTTCTTTTGATGATTTCCACGGCTATATTGTAACTCGTCGAAGGGGCGACTCACCACCTGAACAGTTTAGTCCGAGATGGATTACACTGGTGGATTACTAAGCTGCTATCATTTCAGTAACTATAGGGTGACGATTTCTGTGGGAGAGAAGGAGGAAAGAGGGGTGAAAGTGATCATTAAATGTGATAGATTTAGGGGAGAGAAGCAGCTGTGATTGTGATTGTTTGGGGTGTTCGATTACTTTGGTGATGATTCGCCGCTGGATGAAAACAAGTAGGCTACGATGATATGCTGAGAAACGAGCCAGCTAGGGCATTTTGAAGCTTTGAAGAAGAGGATTGGAGATCATTGGGATTTTTTTTCAGGATTTCATATGGAATATTGTAGACCAGATGAATGCATGTTTTTACAGCTTCATTCCTGAAATTTCTTATTAGAATGGCATGAAATAGAGGGGTTCTGTATTATTATTGTTCCTTAATTCATGTAAAGTTTGCTCTTATTTTCCAACTTTCATAGCATTTTCGAAGAAATGTTGCTTATTGGCTCCACTGACCGTTCGGTGGCGCGAACAAACATAATAGATAGAAAATTATGAACTTATTTTATTCATTGATCAATATGCTGTAGATCTGAATTTAGCCAATCTGAAATCTGGAGGGGTACTTGTCTATTTTTTCGCCCACGAAATTGGGAGAGAAAGACAAAGATTGGGAAAGGTTGTTTTTGTGAGGGACGATTGGCCAAATTGACGAACTAGGAGAGTGGATTAATTCTTCACGTGTGTGTTTATGTTATTTATTGCTTCCTAATTTCTTGATTGTCATCTTTAATATAAGTGCATGATTGAGGAACTCTTTTTGTTGATGAATCTTGGAGCGAGATCCAAATTGAGAGGGGCATAGAGAGAAGTGGTGAGTGATGCTACGATGAGTTAGTTTTTTCAACTCTGCCGGCTAAAGATGATATATAGTGAACGTTATTCAGTGGAGAAAGACGCTGCTGCTTTAACACCACGGATCCCAAGGACTAGGAAGACGAAAGGAAAGAATCTACCAACATTGAATTACAGTGGCTCGTCGAGTGCGTTATCAACAGGAGACAAACAGAGTGAGAAAAATGAGAAGTAAGCTCTTGTGATGTGTTTGGCATGTCCGTTTAGAAAGGGGTTGAGTGTGGGGGGGGGGGGAGGGAGGGACATTGATATTGAATTTGTAAATTAGTTTTGACAGGAAAGGAGGGAGGTATTTGTTAGTGTTCTTTATAATTCTTTGTTATACGCTTTTGATCTATTACGACAACGCAGTCAACTTGAGAGGTGAAAATAAGAAGAGAGAAGTACTGACCGGCGTACAGGCGTTACTTAATGTAATGGGATGAGCAGGCATAATCGCCTGTTGACGATTCGAGATGAGTGAACACTGGGGGAATTGCTGCAGTAGTTGGGAAATTGGAGATGGGAATGAAATTTTTTATTCGCCCTTCAAATTAGGTAGAAAGAAGAATTCTTCAAGTTTCGGTAAATTTCCTTGAGAAATCATTGAAATTTATTCGGTGTTGAAATCGTTTTTGGACAGTGAACGTTCACTTGGCTTTTCTTGCAGTCCAACCCGGTATTTGTTTTTCTGTTTTTTGAATTGTTATATATGCTTATAGATAGGGGCTCTATCCTGAAAATTAGCAATTTAGAAGGGAGCCAAATGATTTGTCACGCTATCGCTGGCTATTAATGGACGTTAAGCCAACTTCATTTATCACACTCATTCATGACTCTGAGGTATGAATGCATGTTTTTCTTATCTTTGTCCCTCATTTTGCGGATAAATGGTTGCTGAGAAAATAAGGGATTAATTAGCAAACATTTTGTGCATTGGAAAGGAGGAATGGATGCTGCCTTGTTGAAGGATTTGGGTCTTGGGCAAAGCGTTTATGGCGCATTAATTTTAATTCAATAAAGTTGGATATGGGATGTCTTATGCTATGAACTCATTGTGCTTCCTTCTTTTTAAGGTAAAGATTCTTCCGTGGGACTCAGTTAGGAGGAGGATCGAGGGGATAAGGACCCGCAAATCTCTTGTTCTTATCATCGTTGTTGAGGCTTGAAACAACGACTGGATATTGAAGTAAGATCTGAATGAATTACCCTTTTCAGCTCAAAGCCGAAAATGATGCAAGCATTGGGACAGGCAGCGACAAAATAGGTACGTCGACATATAGTTTTTGTTAGAGGATGTCGTTTTATCCTGTCTCCCATGATTTGAAAAGTTGCTTTTTGATCACTGCCTCATTTGGACGTTGTAATCACATGTAAATTGCATACAGTTCTTCCTTAGAAAAGCGGTGTTTTCATGAAAAACTACGAGAGTGGTCAAGTTCATTGTCTTTTCAGGATTGAATTGCTTCAATCTGAAGGTGTTTTGAATTGAAAATCAGTCAGCGACCTTGTGATGCTAAAAATGTTGGATTTCAGGATATATGAAGCATTTATCTCTGATATCTGACCCGAGAGCATTTCCACCAAAACAAATCCATGGTGCAATCACAAACGCAGAACCTGAACTATGCAAAAATTTGACTGTCGACTTTGGGGTTTGTTGGCGATATTGCTTCATTTTCAGTTGGACAAAATTCCCTAGAGCAACGTGCACTTAATTGGATGAAATAAAACCTGAAGGGGGAAAGAGGTAGAGTTGCTTTAAGCAGAAATTACTTCGGAGTTAAGCTCTGGGTCTGTCGAAAGTTCACACCGATAGTCAGGTGATAGCTTCTTCACGTAAGAGAAGGATAGGAGGAGAGGTGGCCGAATATAGTTTGAGGTAAATTTTCACAATTTTTTTTTTGACTAACCGATATCCTGAGAACAGTCTCTAAAGTATTGCCTCAAATGGGAGAATGAATAGATTTGTTACTATGAGAAGCTCGATGCAGCAAGCAGAATTCGCAAAGCATCATAACGAAAGTAATTTATGCTAAACAATTTGTTAAGCGGTATTCTTGATTAATATCCTTCTTTTTTTTTGAATTTCATTTATGAACGATAGTAGTTTTAGGGTGATCGATTCCCAGCGAGTGAGCCGTTATCGCATCCTACTTTGGACGCCTTCAAACCGATGCAACAAAATCAGACTGGCGGAGACGACACACAAGCATGCGTCGAATCGTTGATTGATCCGCGTGTATCGATCTCAGCTGCTGCCGATTATATGGTTGGTGATGGATTTAAGTGATGGCTTAACCCTATAAACTATTTGTTTTTGGCGCTTATTGCCTATCTTTTAGCCTATTCACCTCATTTAGTCAAACTCCTAAACATGCTGGGTATTTCGCTGTTATTGGAAAATAATGCGGAGTGTAGAAGCTGGATGCATCGGAGTGCAGATGAGGCTTGGAATGGAGCTGTAGTGATCTCGATTCCGTAAAATTTTGGATGCGGAGCTTTTCTCGGTGCTTGTGAATACTTGCGGTTAAAGGAAGATCTGCTTCGCATTAATAGAATGTCTCACTAGAGACTAGCAAAAGATAAGTTTGAGTGGTTTCAGATCTTATATGGTAACGTTGGGAACTCTACGTTGTAAGGCAGTTGCCTTCCCTCTGACTTTCCAATCTCTTTGCATCTTCTAGGCCTGAGTTCAGACTTAAGTTCACGTTCCTATTTATGCTTGATGATGAAATAATGTGGTTCAGTTGTAGGGCATGAATGATTCTGAGCCTTAATCCATTACAGGGTACGTATTCGGTCGTCAATGACATCTCAACAGGGGACAGCCCAGAGAAGGAACAGCGTGCAGGTGATGATATCGGTCATATGTGGGTGGGCATCTTCTTATCTCTTTTCCAATCTTGCTACTTCGACCTTGGAACTTTTTTGTGATTGTTTTCATTGCTCAAATGCTGATTTAGCGAATAGATGAAGTGTGAATAACGATTGTTATTTGTAGGAAGTCACGAAGTTGAAGTCGATATTGCGTCGATATTATTATCTCCACCGGAAACTCCACCGCTTTGCTCGGAGGTTACTGAAGTAAGTCTTGGCCTTATGTATTATCTATGATCAAACTCACACCCTTAGCTCTGTACAGCAGACATTTAAAAAGAGTTTCATCATTCTTCAAAGGTCAGTTGTGCAGGTGTTTCATTGATCGGAATTAAGTTTCCAGCAAATGGCAGTTATTCGTTTGAGTCAAAGTGGGAGTCATTTTGTGAGGTCATCGTGCTGTAAGCCTTTTTCCTATCATTTCTGCTCCTTCCTTTTCTATCTCCTCTCTTCCATCCTTCATCTTCCTCTTCTCCTTCCCACCTATCACCCTGCCTTCACCCAAGGTACGGGTGCCCTTTAAGTGTAGGTATGGATCCCCTTTAAGTGTGAAATAAAAGAGTTATTCAGGCTAGAAGAGAATTACATTCGGAAGTGTCAGAGGAGGTGAATGAGTCCTACTACGAACTGTTCGCTGGGAAATCGTTTTATTTGGGTGAGAAGTTGCTCGCCGAAATTCATCTACCGGGAGCTTTCCACATCGCTATCGATACTGGTCAGACAACTAAAGAACGTCCATCAATTATAAAGTGAAATGCTCTCTTTTTCTGGCGTCCTTTTATAGATCTCTGCTTACATCTTAACGCACACATTGTTATCGTCTAATGGACAGATATTATAATCGACAATTATAGCAGTTACATATTTTGTTGCTTTACGTTGCTAAAATAGCTGCCACTTTGATTAGTGATATATTTTCTGATGGAATTGGATGTTTTAATATACTCTATGATCATGTTTTGTATGCAAATCGCGAGCGTTAGAGTTTCTTCCCAACGAAAAAGAAAAGAAAGAGAACGGC
>JAAVTS010002273.1:0-32177 GCA_022845575.1 Baylisascaris ailuri | reverse complement strand
CAAAGATCTATCCGTCGATTCGAAAGTCTTTTGAATATGTATTTTTTTCTTTGCTAATTTTCGAGCTGTAGTTCGTTCTGTCGGAGTTTGAAAGATTATTGAGCTGTCAGCATTTCTCTTCCCTTGTCTGCTACGATAGAACGAAGTATATATCGAAATCTGACTCACTGCGCTGTAACATTTTGTAATTCACTACGTCTATAATGGCCCATTATCAAGAGGGACTTTTCTAGTGACATTTATATCACTTCTGACATGGAGACGTTGTGCTGCCGAAAATCTTAAAAGTGCTAGGAGGGGCTTTGTTCAATGTTTTCAGTCATTGTGGAACAGTGATTTTCCCTCTTGTGTGTTTTGCGTTGCATTCCTTGTGAAAATAAGCTATCGTCTTACTTTTTTGAGCAAAAGTGTTGTAAGAGTTTTGTCTATATTGTCAATCACCCATACTTTCGTAAAAGCAGTCATCCTTCGAGGGGAACGACCAACTTTTAGTAGAAGCCCTTTCTGCTACTTGTACGAGATTGATTTTATTCGCATTAAGTCTCATAGGAGGTAGAAGGGTGTCTAATACCAACTGGGTTGTCCCCTTTCTCGCATGAAGTCAATTCAGAGCACAAGCGGCATGCGAAGCGGTAAAGTAGGTAACACAAGTCCTGAAGCGTCATGGAATGATTTTTTTCAAGTGATATGTGAGTGCTGCGCGCTGTTGTTCGTTTCATGTATCGTTAAGAGGAGGGGAAGAGGCGGGTATGTTCTTTTTGTGTTTGTGAACAGTTTTTAAATTGTGTCTTAAGCTGAAAGTAAACATGGATTGGGTGGAGAGGATGCGCATCGAGATGTGGCCTCATCTTGATCTTTGGTTGGCGAATATCTTTGACGTTTTCGAGGTTCCGAAAAGTATGATAAGGTTCTGGAATTAGCGAGTAGGAGAGAGAGGGAGACAAGAGATGTGGATGTTGCATATGCGATGACCACAATCTTGTGCCAACCTCACCCTATCCATGATACACCGACAGATGTGTTATGTCGTGTGGGGCTGTTGTTGCCTTCTTCATTTATTGCGAGTAATGTTTGTCTCTATTTAGATGGAAGAATGCTTTCGTCAGTAGAGCCGGTGTGCGCGAATCGGGCACTGCCGGCAGCAAATGATGGTCTGCAGGGACGATGCGACCGAACGCGGTGCCATCGAGCGACGCGTACACCATCACTCGCACAGGCAAGTCGAATTCTCATGGCATCCTTTTATACTGCTTCTAATTTGCAATGCTTATCATATGCACACAGTTTAAGATTTCATTCTTGCGGCTGCTGTGTGATTGACCGTGGTAGAGGGTACGTAAACATAGTTGTAAAGTTTTATTCTTATTTAACATACCTTACTTCTGTGTCCAATACTTGGAGCTTGATGAAATTGTACGCATTGGCGCTGCTGCTTTGGATCTTTCATCCCTGTCACTTCCTCTCCTCCCCCTAGGCCGTAAACAACTCTGCAACTACTAAATGAGCATAATCGATGTGAAAATGTGTACGCCATCAAAGGACGAAGGAACTCGAAGAAACATTCCTAGACAAGGCGGTTCAATAAGAAGGATGATCACAGGTTGCTAAAGTGGCATTGAAGCACCTTCCAAGCTTTGTTGCTAGCATATTCGCTTTGAGGATGTTGCTCAGGGAAGTGATGTTAGTAGGGCTTTAAGGTAGTTTCTATTTTCTACCCTGAATACACCATTTCATCTCATATTTTAGATGTGGCTACACTTCCACATTTGGCCGTTTATCGCTTCTCCTCCTGCTACCTCATTTCTTGAATTGGACAGATGATGTGATAAGCACAAAATAAGGCAGCTTGAGATGAAGGAAATTATACAAGAAATCCTTTTGGTTCAACTGGTACGAAAGACTGAGTGTGATGTGATTATCTAAATATGTGCAATGAAGTCGTTTCAGTTTAAAAAACACGGAGGGAAAAATTACGATTCGAATACCAACTTAATATCCATTTTGCAGGTGGGTGACCTAAGTGCCTCCATTCGGGCGGTGTTCGTCAACTAAGGACAATAGGAAACGACGATGCACTCAGTAATCGCGGCACATCCTTGCGACAAGACGCATGATGCTCCTGCGACCGGGGCATTAAGTAAGTTATCAATCTTCGCCACTATACTACCATTTGAGGTGCACATCTTCAGAAGTAGCTGATTCATACCAGCCGTTCAGAAATACTCTCGAACAATGTTGCCTTGGATGGGTTCAGATTCTCTGGGCGCATTTTGAAGGGAAGTGGTGGTCCTGGCAAAAGCATTGCTTCCTGACATTCGAAATTTTCGATTGCCAGGAAACAATGCTCTAGAAAGTACAAAGCCCCTTCGAAAATTCCGAAATTGCTTGGGATGAGTTGCAAAATGCGTGCGGAATATTCCAGCGAAAAGGTTGCTAATCGGTATTGCTGGGTGTAGTATTGTGAGTAATGGATGATGGCATGCAGCTGGCTAGTTCAAGATCTGGGTATCGCTTTGATAGGCGGGGATGAAGGTCAACCTTTGAAGTGGAGTACTTTTATATTGTTCCCACTCGTTGAAGTGTAAATGCGGCGAAAGATTACCATTGTGGTTAATTTGTTTTTTATTGAATCTGAAAAATTCTTTTTTCGGTAACAAAGAAAAATCCTTTTTTGTAGCAACGTCATGGCAAACAACTAAATTACCTAGCTACCTAATTAATGAAAAAGTAGGGAGTAAACAACACGGAAGGGCGCAACCAGACGAATCTTAGATTGGGAATATGTTTCGGATTGTTTCGGATTTGGCATCAAGATCTTTTCCATATTTCCAATCTAAGATTTATTTGGTCGCACCTTTCCGTGTGTTTAGTCCTTACTTTTTGTTAAGTACGTAGTAGGTAAGTTTTAGTTGTTTGCTATGAGTTGTTTGAAAACTTGTTTTAATTGCTCTTCCCTTGAAGTCTTGGAAATGTATTAAAACTCCGCGCATTTCTCAGGACGAAGGAGATTCGGTCGAGAAGTACCAGGCGGATGTCTGAGGGGATGACATCGAAGGTTAGGTGCTCGCTCATCCTGTTGCTGGTGAACCCGTCCTGTTCATAAGATATGTGGTTGTATAAAACTTCCGCGATGATGCCGCGTTCACAAATTACAAAGATCAAAGACCAAACTACAAAGATCAAACTACAAAGATGAAAGGCCAAACTACGGAGAGCGGTAGCGACCAGCAGTGAGTACTTTGTACTAATTACCCAACTCTCAGTACTTGGTATTCAGTACTCCGCATCAAGCACCCAGTAAGTACTGGGCACCGAGCACTAAGTACTAGATACCGAGTACTGAATACTGAGTACAAGGTACTTGGTACTAAGTGTTAAGTACTATGTAGTACTAAGTACATAGTACTGAGCACTAAGCCCTGAGCGCTGAGTACCAAGTACAGAGTATCTAATGCTCAGTACTTAGCACCCAGCACTGAGTACCACATAGCACTTAGTAATTGATACTAAATACCTTGTACTAAGTGCTATGTACCTGCCTAGTACTCGATACCCAGTGCTCGGTACACAGCACTTAGTACTCACTACTCAGTATTTGGTACTCAGTACTACATACTGAGTACCGGGTGCTGGATACTTATGTACTGAGCGCTTAATGCTCAGTACTTAGTACCTAGTACTTAGTACTCAGCACTTAGTATTAGCGCTCGGTATACAGTACTCAGTGTACTGAATACCGAGTGCTAAGTACCGAGTATTAAATACTGAGCACTAAGTACTGAGTATTAAGCACTCAGCACTTAGGTATTCAGCACCGGGTACTCAGTATGTAGTACTCAATACCCAGCACTGAGTAGTGAGTACTAAGTACTATGTATCAAGTACTGAGTACCGAGTACTAGGTAGTGAGTACTTAGCACTTAGTACAAGGTATTTGGTACTAATTGCTGAGTACTATGTAGTACCCAGTGCTGAGTGCTAAGTACTGAGCATCAAGTACTCTGTACTTGGTACTCAGCGCTCAGTGCTTGGTGCTCAGTACTCGGTACTTAGTACTACATAGTACTTAGCACTTAGTACCAAATACTTTGTACTCAGTATGCAGTGCTCGATACTTAGTACTCAGTGCTCGATACCCAGTACTTACTGAGTACTGATTACTAAAACTCAGTGCTCAACACAGCATGTAGTGCAATGCCGAGTACCAAGTACTTAGTATCCGGTATTCAGTACTCAGTATACTGAATACCGTACTTGGTACTCAGTACTGATTACTGAATGCCGAGTGCTAAGTACGGAGTGCTAAATACAGAGTACTGAGCACTGAGTAGTGAGTAGTACTGAGCACTGAGTAGTGAGTACTACGTACTAAGTGCTAACTACTAAAAGTACTAAACACTAAGTCCTAAGTAGTAAGTACACGCACGCACAAGCTTAGGCATCTTAGGCTTATGCTTAGGCCTAGGCTTAGGTTCAGACTTAGGGTTTGGCTCAGGCTTAGGCTCAAGCTTAGGTTTGGGCTTAGGATTATTCTTAAGCTCAGACTTAGGCTTAACCCTGGAGGTTACTTCAAGTTCTTTCAGCAACGTTAGCGAATATGCAAATGTTAAGCCTAAGCCTAAGTGTAAGCATCATCAAAATCCTCTAGTCGAATCACATGACGTAGATCAGCACATAAATCGTTGAGTAAATTTGTTGCCAAGCCGTCACAGAATCGGATATGCCTGCTCAATCACAAATCATCGAATAAGGAGAAGGATCATGAATATGTGCGACATGAAAAGGATTCAAATTAGAAGGAAAAAAGAGGAATTTTAACAAGAAACTAATTTTTCACATCTCCGGCTATCCGTAAATCGGGACGTATCATCGAAATTTCTCGCATACAACAAAAGTTTCCCCATAAAAAAATCAAGAAACCGCATGAAACAATGAGAAGGATAGTAAAAAAAATCCATATCTGACAAAATGGATAGGAAAACATCAACGGAAAAATTCTCAATGAAAGTTAAAAAATTAACGAAACGAAAGAGTATAATGACAAACTGCCACAAACTTCTTTCATAGACTATGAAGAAATCAACGAGACGCCGATTACTTTCACAAAAAATATTTACAAGAAAACAGACCGCAAAATATTCAACAAAAGGATCAGTACACAGAACATCGCATAAGTGAACAGGATGAGACAGACCCGCTAAAGAACGGCGATGATTGCGACCCACTCCTTCAAACTCCTTGTATAGTTCCTCTTTTTGGAGTGAGCAAGAACTTGAAACTATAGCGAGAGAAAAGCCATCATTTCACTCCAAAGCTTTCCTCGCAAGGCCGACAACAACGCGGTGAATAACAATTATATGATATAACTGCTAATGACTAGCACCTTTCATACCCGATTTCAAGAATATATTTTCAGCCACCTGAACCAATCTCCTCTCTACCTGAACTGAACTGAAAAGATATTTCAGCCAGCGTTGCAACCAGCTCACTGGCTATTACTCAAGAAGTATCCATTTCGTTTATAAGGAAGGATGGGTTTAGAACAACGGATTACATCCCACTGAGACGCTAAGAATGATTTTGAAATAACGGATTACGGTCATTTTGAATGTGCTGCGACGCGACCCTCTTGGCGAAAAAATCAGCTTACTGTTCAGTGCACAACAGATAAATAACCTGCGCTTCTGCCGACGCAATTTTTTGATGCTTTCTCAACACCTCCGACACTGGTTGCAAAACCCCTTACTCCAATTTCAGGACCTCCGAGTCCAGCTTCAGGATTTCTGACTTCAGTTTCTAGCCTCCGACTTCAATTTCAGAAGTTCCTCATAGAGGTCTTGAAGAAAAGGATGCAGTAACATAACCCACCTAGGCCTGTGCGCCTGCAATGGCATGAACATATCTTTTAATTTAATAAAATTTCTATCAACAATACTGGAACAAGTTCCAGGATTCATCTGGTTACAAAAAATGCCACTTTGGAAGGTATACAATGGCAGTTCAACTGCGTTTCATTTCATCTCCACCTACATTTTCCCCCCACTTTCAACCACAAACCTCAGTCTTAAAGTTTGAGCCTTCAGGCGTGGATGCAGTTTTGGGCATTTAATTTTGGGATAAGAGGGTGAGAGCAGAAGTGAGGACAAATTGGGGACGAGGAGTTACTTGTATCTCATCAACGAACATAAAAATAAACAACAAGAATTGTGAGATGATTGAATTATCGAAAAGATGCGTGAAGGAAGTTTTGCTTACCACGAGACGATCGTATCCGGTGGTCTGGTGTGTTTCGTGTGTAACGTATTGCGCATTCAAATTGCCTGATTGCGCAACGATGGGCATTTTCGTAGTGCCTTTTGAAGCGACGAATAGAAGCACCGAGTGGAGCTCAGATGCAGTGAGTTGACCATNTCAAATTGCCTGATTGCGCAACGATGGGCATTTTCGTAGTGCCTTTTGAAGCGACGAATAGAAGCACCGAGTGGAGCTTGCAATGAGACACACTTCCTAAAAAGATATGCTTGCTAGTGACCATTAAAAGAAACAACCCGACAGGTAAACGCATAAATTAACGAAACGAACAACTCAAAAAACAAAAATATTGGCCCGCCCGTCCTCAAGGCTAGATGCTTGAGGACGGGTGGGCCAATAACCGACTAGTCTCGATGAGCAAGAACCAGGACGAACGTGGGTGGCATTATTTATTCCAAGAGGTTCCGGAAAGGACGATTGTCAAACGAGAGGTCAGAGAGGGTATGTCGGGATTTATCGTTGAAAGCCTGAGGGAGGTGTAAGGGAAGGATAAATTGTGAAAGAAAACGAAGCACACTTCATTAGTAGACATACTTTTATGCATGGGAAAAATGTTTCGTGAAAATCTGAATAATTTCCATTTGAATGGTTTACAGCATTTTTTTCACTCGGCAATAACATTACTACCTCCACAATATTTTATTCCTAGTTTGCCCTTTGCTAATGATTTATTGGTGAAATAAATTGCTTTAAATCGAAAAACCTTAATTCATCGGTCTATTACGTTTAATTTGAAGTAGACTTACCACTGCAACGAGGTTATGTATTAATCGTATCGAGGATCGATACTACAACGATTCGAAGTTATTCACGTCCACATATCCTTCGTCACTGTTTACGGTATCTTTCATCGTTCGTTTTGACGTTGTGATATCCTCGATAATGAAATGTGCATCGTGCGGGCTTCGTTTCATGCCACACACAGTGCGTACAAATCAATAGCGTGATACGCACCACAATGCAACACCTACCTTATAATTTGAGAGTGGCGAATGAACGAATCAACCACCCAAACGTCGAGTAGAAGTGAGAAAAGCACATTAAACAACCTCACTAATAAGGTTTTTGCCCAAAATTGCTCGATTTGATGCTTGCATATTATTGAAGTGTCATCTTCGCAAGTGATGGCAATGCATTTGCTCTGTCTGGTTGTGCAAATTGCATGACATCATGCAGAAGCAGTCAAGCGAAGAACGAAAAATCACCATGTTAGTTAGATCAGATCACAGAAAATGGATATGGGAAGGAAGAAAAAGGGAAAAGGGGTAAATGGAGCAAACAACAAACATGAAACCAAAGGAATGCGAATAAAATCAATATGTGAATTCATTCAGGATATCGAATTGCTTTTATCACTTCATCTCTTTTATTAACGGAGGATTTCAGTGCCCGAATCTGAATTTCTTCTTGCGCTTCTCTCCCCATTTTGCTTTTGAAATACATAACGGTTTCCAACTTTACGCTACTTGCGTATTCCCCTTGCGATGACGGGTCGCTGACTTACTTTAGTATTTGAAGGCAGGTGTGCCCAGAAATATCCCCCAATGGCGCGTGTAATGGCCACCGGAATNCCACTACTTTACTTAAGAGGACCCACCTTCTCATCAAGCAGTATTCTGTTGGGAATTTCTACTATTTCCTCATACTTTCAACATTTATTCACTATTTTTTACAAATATTTTTTTGTTTATAAATAGGTGATAATTGCGAAATTTTATTCTCAACCGAAAACATATTGCGAAGTGTTCGAATGATGTGTAAAGTTTTGTTTGCATAATGATGCACTATGGTAGGCACGAATAGAAGATCGCGTAAACGTAATGCACTTTTGTGGGAACATTCTAAATTCGATTAATTGTGGGTGATGGATTGCACTTGTATTTCGTTTCGATTGGAAATTCATTCAACGTCGTGTAAATAGTGATATTTAACTCTTCTTCCTACTCGCATATAATTTCATAGACGAAGCCAACCCTTTATTGCATTCATGCTTTCTCTTCTATCGTTTGTCAAATCAGTTCAGAAGTTTCCAATTACTTTTCAGCCACGCTGATTGAAAGTTTATTAGTGACCCACTATAGCAGATTCTGTTATCGGCAGTGCTTATGGGCACGTAAGAAACAACTGCAATCGCGAAGCCACTAAAGGCGCAGTTGAAAAGAAGGTCGGAAACAACCCCGAAAATCAGACCGAAACAGCTGCGAATGAATCAATAAGTTCTGATAAAGTTGTAAAGTGACGAAGCCTCAGTATTTGCATCAATGCACCAGGTGCATAATGTCTGAAGGCGGTCCCTCCCGTATGAAATGTGCAATTTTCTTGTCGTTTACTCACTCTATACATCCAAGCAACAATGTTATCTGAGCAGTATGGGTTAGTCCCGCAGAGTTCGCAATGACTTCTACGATCATAGATTGCATCAATCAGAGCAACATTTATTCTTACATATAACGGTAAGCTTTATACACCGTAAACATGCAAATACCCCGTGAATATATAAACTAGAGAAGATAAACCTGCAAAGAAAGCGTTCACAACGATGAAAGTAAACACGCAATGTAACCATAAAACGAACGCATAAATAACACCATTTAAAAAAAGGCGGGGGAAATGCGAAATAGCACGGATTCGCGGAGAAGATATCAACAACGCCTCCCCACTATGTCCACCTCCAACGACTAAAACGTCCGACGTTGAGTATTTCTCTCAAGAAGGTGACATACATCGAACATTCCTGATCTCAAATCGATCTTAGGGTGGTAAGCAAGACAGATGCCTCACTGTATGATTGTTGCTGAAGGCGGGTGACGATGAAGGATACGCATATTATGTGGCGTATTAAGCAATCAGACATCCCTTTTCTCCTAGGAATGAGGTCTCTTCAAAACCCATTCGCTATACTCCATCGAGGATAAAAATTCTGCTCATGACTGCTTTGAGAACAGCTTGCCAACAAAGAAACCCGGTTAAAGTAAGCTCACCGTCCCTCCATTCCTTCTCTCCTGGATCGGAATGAATTTGAAGATTTCATTTACGGAGGTGAGCTTAACCAACTCGTTCAGGTTCCATTACGGATCAGCTGTCCAACAATGTGGGAAGGTTACCTGACCATTGAATTGACAGCAAGTACAGTGGTAAATGGAAGGATAGATAGTTTAAACAACACATAAAATCACATATAATCAACCAACAGATACCACATTTTTGAAAGCAGTGTACTCAGAAACACTGCAGTAATACGAAAGAAGCTAGAAACTTGAATATATATAACAATGCAAATTTGCCTGAAAAGTAGGGAATCGGACATACAGAGCAGTAAAGACAAGCATAAGACATTAATGACAGAGACATAGTGCCATTACTATAGAACAATTCGTATGCTGACAAGCTCGAATCTTGTAAGACACTGAAGGCTATAAATACTATAGACGAATGTACAACTTAGAAACGTATAACTTCAATGATCATTAAACAGTGATGAAAACTCTGATCACGAACCATAAGGCAAGTGGCGCTCTGAGAATGAACCAACGTAGCTACGTCTGTCCCGTGATCACGAGCCAGTGAGTTTACTGAGTGTAGTATTGGCGCAGCACCGTTCCTTCTGCAACGTTTTCTCCAGCGCCGTTGCCAGCATTGTTTCGTCTGCCTGTGAATTCAAACAACTTAAAGTATACACTTCTTCAATCTCTCGCCTCAGAGTATGGTAATTGGTGGGCAACTGAGCCCGCATATTTCGACTAAGTTTAAGTCTATCTCAACCATCCAATTGCAAGAACAGGCAGTGAAATGAGTATGGATTCGAATGCTGAGCTCGAGTCTCTCTTACCAACCCATTTTGCAACGTTTTTCAGTAGTAAAACTATTTACCTTTTTGTTAACGCAACTATAGTGACAGGCAGTTAGTTCTAATGCCATCTCAACTTCGGCAGCACGGCACGGTGAACACATCCTAGCACAGTCATACATACTAAGATCTCACAGTCTACAGAGACATACTGAACCGCAGAACTCCAAGAAAATGGAGCTGTCGGTAGTAGCCGAAGGCGTCCTCACCACTCCGGTTTTGCTTTTGTTATTATGTTGTTTTCACTGGAAGCAAATGCAACCGTGGTGATTACAGAGGCGAATATAACGCGTACCACCACATTTACAGATGCGGAACAGGACGCATTCCTCCTATCCTAACTTTTTTGATGACAGTCCTGCATTCGATGACTCATCCACAAACGCATTTCTCTGCATTCAAGCCTCACTGCCCACACTTCTGAAAACCACCCTCTACTGCATAAAAAAGCATACCGCTGATATGAGGCCGTGATGGACGAGGTCGGCCACAAGGTCACTTGGGGTATCGCTATCACAAATTTCGGTAGTCAACTGTCGATTCATCGAGTCGTCCAGTTTCAACGTTATGGTTAATAGAGAACCTGCAAGAAATTGAAACGTGCTTCTAGCTGCTAATACTTGATTCATAAATCCATTCCTTGCAGACTCTATTAGAATCTTATTTTCTGCATTGCACTCCAACTCGTACCTAGCGCTCACCCACGGTCTAAAATTCTATCTTACGTACCCTCACTTATATCCCATCCCTTCTTGCCGTAAATTAAGTCAAAACTATATGCAATAATTACGCCTCCAACATGCTTTCCTTTAGCTTTATGCCTACTTGCGCATATTGATTCAGGACAATGAGCTCATGTGCGACACAACGTTGCTTCGCCAACACCTCAGTAATACAGAATAATTTCATGTCCATTTGAATAGACAGTTAATTCGACAACGCAACGAATCTATGCCTTTCAGCAAAACAACGGTTGACAACATAGTGGGTTTGGGTGTCATACTTAAGGAGCTTACCATTCAGCGAGATACTCGATTTGACAATCGAACGATTCTCGGTATATTGTGTCGGTGATTCCCCTGGTAGAGACTCACTTCGGCCGAAAACGTCTAAACCATGTTCAAAGTCTGCAACAAAAGCGCTAAAATGTTTGTGCTCCCCTTTATCAAATAAAATAAGGCAAGCCGAAGCAGTGATGAAATAGAACAAAATCACGACGCAATTGGCAGTGAGACTTGATTTCTAATTTGTGCAGACAACTTTGAAATTACTCGAAACAACCACCTCACGGCTTCAGATAGCCGATGGAAACATGTCGCCTTGCAAACAACGAAGAGGATACTGAAGTCAGCTTTACTCAATAGCATGACACTTTTAGTACAATCATTAAGAAAAAGTAACATTAATTTCGGATGGCTAATTTTTCACTTATATAACTAAACTTTAATTCCTTCACTTTATCCATTTATCCAAATGTTTTGCAAAGCTGAGCCTTTAGATATCCAACGTGATTCTGCTATAGAAAGGTCAAAATCCTCCTTTGGAGAGGCCCACCTGTAAGCAGCACAGGTTTACGTTCACGTCCACCCCGTAAACTTTTCTGGTGCACTCCTTATTTGATCTAGTCTCAAGCACTAAGCAAGCTCTGTCATGTTTTTCAAGGTTCTATATTTTTGGTAGCTGTTTTATCACCTCATTGCCTTTTTGATTTGGAATCACTTTTTATTTGTTTTCGCGTTTGCTTCGCAGTTCTTTTTTCACTACGTTATTCTTTCAAAAATATTTCACAGCGAATACTGATGGACAGCTTCTTCATTTTGATGGTACCTATAATCTTGATTTTGTGGCATATTACCAGTGGTCATATAAGAATAACCATAGAACAAATGAACTTTCTAGCTGAGCAGAAAAGGCAAGACTTGCCGCTCAGGGCATCCGAAGCCAACGACGATGCCGAGCTTGCCAACTGAGGTTGATGTGCCAACGGCGCGAATGCTGTCAGGGGATAAATACCGTTCGAGACATCATCGAGAAATTTCTCGAGATCCACCTAAAAAACACTTTCTTGGTAATGCAACCTACGTGCCAACTACATCAACGAAACCCCTGCTCGAACGGACAATGAACACCCTGCGTGCTACTGAGGAATCCGCTTAACTTTAAACAACTTCACAAACATTACGTTCTGGAGTTACACTTATCCCTCCCCGTGCAATTATGCACACAAAAAACAATGGAAAAACCGACCCCAAGAAGCTCGTGCAGTATCAGAAATCCACAACCGCTATTTCAAGGTGGACCAAGCTTTTCACCACCAAAAGGAGTGTTTTTTTAGATACGGAGCATGCACAAATAACATCAAAACGCCTACTCACCTGAAAGGCAGGTACCTGGCAAAATGCCATCTCTCGGAACTTGGAAGTGGCCGCCACCAATCCTGGATTTTTCACTCGCAGTCTGTCTTCATTAAGACTATCGTTCAGTTTCGATGCGACCACTCGATGTGCCGCAAGTAGTTTCAAAGAATGCACCTGCATACAGCATGTTTTCGCAACGATCCCATATCGAAAAACCATTCTCATAATAGAGCCCCTTCTGTTCCCTCCCAGATGTATTAATACTGTTGTTACTAATTTGTTATGGCTATAGTGAAATGAACACTTTAAGCGACATTGCTGATCAACACTTATATACACCGCCACTCAACGATGAGTGTACTGTTCCCCACCTGTTGCTCTCCGCATATTGGCTAGCGAGGGCGAAATTTTTAAATGATCGTCTTTCGCGAATAGGATACATCAAATAAAGCTGTTTTCATACTCCCAAGGCTAACTAATGAGCTGATACTCCCTTGCTAGAACACATTTATTCTTCCACCAAATTAATTGGGAACAAAAAAGAGACGACTCCACTCTCATACAGACTTTTACAGTTCAAAATCATACTTGTCTCCATATACAGAGAAGCGACATATAGAACCTCTACTGCTATGAAGCGCAACTTCTGCCGCTTTTATCCCAACTCCTTTTCCTATGCCGCACATTTTCGATGACTTCTTTGCGCTTCTCGAATCGTGCAATGTAATGCTTGTTGATATCTCGAACTATCGGATCAGCTTATCTATGCCACTACTGAAATCTCATACTAAATACTCGTTTTTCTTCATGCTCACTTTTTACCCCTCAGCTTGCTGTGCATAAAAACACATGGTATAATCAATTCCTTTCTCATGTTCATTTGAATGATTTCTGCAGATGAGTCCTGGCAACAATTCTGTCGGTTATTCACCTAGTTCGAATACTTCGAATCACAACCACCCATTCTACTTATTATATATTCAATAACCTCTTCCTTACAGTGCCCTTCGCTTGTAAAAATATTTTCACCGAACACTTCCAATACTCTTTCAATGCGAAAAGAACTCCAATAAGAAACGCAAACGTACTGAGTGCAAACGACTGAAGTGTAGGTGGAAAGTCCCGAAAGCGAGGGGCATAAACAGCTGGACGGCAAATGATCGGTGCAAGTGTTCTGAGCGGAAATGATTGCAGCGGAGTTGGCTGGGCAAAGGAAGCTTCTTTCTGCGAAGGGTTACGTTTAAGCGATCCAAATGCTGCGTCAAGCCGAACCTCTATCAACGATCAGTTCCCTATTTCCCTGCTTTCCCATGGGATGCACCTTGTTTTCCACCGAATCCACCGAAACTTTTTCTCATGTTTTCTTTTAGATCCACTTTCCAATATTTACTTTAACAGATGCCTTAGCCATTACTGTAGGTCACATTAAGAGCCTGCGATCTGTATTCATTCGTACTTTTATACTTGCAAGAAAATGGGCAATCTTTTAACCACATCAGAAATAAGACTCAATGAAAAGACAATCATAAAAACTAAGGTAACCTCGAAGAGGACAGTGTGGAAAAGCAGATTACGCGAAGTCGGTCTTTTCTGCGGATCTGGATTCAAACAGCTTGCGATAAAGCCCTAAAAGTGTACTCGAGTTCAACAAGACTGCAAGTTATGCACAAGAGTAAACCAAAATCAAGTATTCCTCAATAACACTGCTGCACTTTCGAGGCAAAAAAATCGCTTTCGAGGCAAAAAAATCACTTTCATGGAGGTATTTTCCTCAATAATTTAACAATCGTCAGATGTTCACAGTCAACGAAAGAGTCCTCAATATCAACCAGAGGAAAGGGGATAGAGGATCATAGACGTCGGATGTCAGATAGGTCAACGCAAGAGTCGGACAGAGAAAATGAATGAAACAACTCTGCTCCCTTCCTTTGCAACCTTGAAAAAAAGTATTATAGACAAATTGGGGCGTTCTCTGTGCAAAGATGCATCATCTGATAAAGGGCACCCTTACTTTAATCATAGATTCAAATGTTCATAGCCTTGAGAATCTTGGTTCCCCTTGCTCATTTTAACTTGGGAGTGTTTTCGATTTCTCATTGAATAACAAAATCGTCCTGGAAAAAAGATTCTTTTGATAACAACTTAACGTAGTTAGTCACATACACAGGCACAATTGTGTCAGTAATATGTGATCTAACTATGGATGGGAAATGAGCGTCGGATAATAGTTGATTACCTGACATGAACATTATCAGAGCTGAATAAACTGCAGAACGCATAATAAGACGGCCTACCTTTTGCATGGGGTCTTTGATGGAATCCATTGCCTTCTCAATCATCTCTGGAGTCACAACCGTCGTTTCGGTCGAACCATTTGCCGAACATCCTCCCAAACCCAGCGGGGATGCCATCTTGAAGAAAACGTTGCCATCAAATATCGTCACATCACAAACAATGTATTTTCACAGAAAACAACGCTTCAAATAGCCATATAACTACACGCATCTCCAGTTGCTGTTATTGTCCGCCTAGTTTACCTCGGTATGTAACTTTAAACAAATGAAGAAAAGCATAATTTCAGCTTGTCAATATCAGTAGCCCCATTAAAGTCACGACTATCTGAGTGATAAAGAATGAGTGATAAAGAATGAAGGTAAAAGGCGTACAAACAATCCCATCGACAATTCTTCGCGAAAGCAAAAGTATTTAATATTTCATGAGAAATAAGAAATGTCAACGCATCAGCATAGTATCATCTCCCCAATCCTCCCTTACTTCGTGCAAATATTTCGACATCAAAAACATAATAATGTTTAATGTTCTACTCGGCCGTTTCAACTCGAATGCGAGAAGATCAGCGGAAACACTAATCGAAACGAACAATAAAGAAAGAGCCAGCAAATAGTAAGCAAAACACCTTACCTCCAGCGCACATATTCCGAACGAATAGATATCGGCCGATGGTGCTGCGGCAGTGCAATCTAAATGCTTCTGAGGGTTACAATGCAGTTACGGAAAAGCTAGCATTTCAAGTATCAAAATTTTCGCCATAGAAGACACAATCAATTCGCATTGTTCTAGCGAGCTCGGAAACACCTCATATTGGCGGTGGCATATAGACAGTTGAGCCCCCGATTGTTCACTCCTACGCTAAAACCTTAAATATGAGCACCATCACTAAACATCTCTGAAAAAGGGAACTTGTCACATATTGAGAAAACATTCCTTTGAAGTGAATCGGCAAACCTGCTCCACAAACACAATAATATATAAGGGTTATGGTCATCCCTCCAAAAGTGTCAACGCAACAGGAAAAAAACTTACGTTGATACTCGGGAGCGACGTAATGCAGGTTTTTAATATCCTGACGGAACGTTTTCACGTGATGATGGATCGCACTTGGTGCAACTGCAAAAGCAAAATAATATTAAATTCTGCACTCCAATGAACTTTGTCTCCCACTTACCTCTTCCTTTTCCTCCTCCTCTCCCACCCCCCCGCCCCGCATCTTTCTATTGAAACCTCTAGTTCCACAATGGGAACTGCTATTAGCCTTTTTATGTTTTAACCTCAGCAAAACCCACTTCTCTCAAGCAGCCATATGGAGTAGCTCATCTCATTGGGCTTTTAGCGACAGTATGAACTCACTGATACAGTAGATGCCGAGTGGAATTCCACTATTCAGACAGTAGTTTATTAATTTTGCACTGCTTTTAAGCCCTCTCTCCAGCATAATATTTATCTATTCTCCCATCCATATATTATCTATCTAAGACGTAAATACGTGTACTATCTATAGTGCTTCTCCTCCAGTCGCCATATTTCTTGTGCTCAATTTGTTTGGTTGTTCCAACAATTCCAGCAGACAAGTCAACGATGCCGGAGATGTGACCTCTGAAGCGCACAGTTAAAACATACAACTCTGGTGACTACAAGCATACTTGAATGGAAATGAGGGTGCACAATGACCTACCGCAACCGATTTTGACCAGTCCGTTATGTTGAATGAATATGGTGCTGCACGAGAGGTTAGCATGCACAATAGGCGGATTACATGAATGGAGATAATTCAATGCCGATAGGATCTGCGTCGTCCACTTCTTCCACGCCTGAATAAGCCATCA
The DNA here is from genome assembly GCA_022845575.1 of Baylisascaris ailuri. Lineage (NCBI taxonomy): Eukaryota > Metazoa > Nematoda > Chromadorea > Rhabditida > Ascarididae > Baylisascaris > Baylisascaris ailuri. The sequence continues at coordinate 15,537 of JAAVTS010002273.1, read as the reverse complement.
CGTATGTTGACCTACATGTAGAGTCATTACTATCATAGCATGAGTGATGCCATCCTCTCTCCTTCAATAACACCTCTCAGTGATGAAACTTTATGGGAGGGTACTTTGAATGGTGAGAACTCAATTTCATACTGAATTCAACGAATGGGTTCAACGCTAATCTCACTGCTCCTTCATACAAAACCGCAAATGGTCACTTCAGATATGCACCAGAAACAATGTATTTCAATCGGCTGAACCAAATGTGAATACAAAAAACAATGATTCAGTGAAGCTCACCTTCAAACTTAATGACGAACCGGATTTCCGTGTTCGCTGCAAGAATCGAGCCAGCGATCCAGAAGACATATATTCCGTTATGAAAACAATCTGAAAAATGAGCGTCGTCGCGAACATTACCCGAAAAAGGTTGAAATCAAAAACCTAAAATCATGTAGTCAAAAAGCTGCCCCCCATAATTGAGTACCAATATGTACGTATCAACATCCTTTGAGTACTAACATGTATCGGACATCATATATCCTATACATTCATATTGAAATATTCATTAACAAATCACCACATTGCAGTAGCAATTATCCTGTCACCTGACGATAAAATAACCTTAAAACATCATAGAGTGGTGGAAAGTGCGATAAGTGCTACCACCAGTATCCTCATAGTAACTGTGGAAATTAAGAAGCTAGATGGCTGAAGGTAAACACTGCGCTCTCTTTTCAAGGAAAAGCTGAAATTTAAGCAACAAAAGATAATTTCTTTTCTGAAATGTCATAAATTCATTCCAACCAGCGTAATGGAGAACAAACCCCATTGTCTATGCTTTCCACAATGCTTCCATGTTACTTTATTGTGAAAAATCTCAAGAAGCATCGCCTCGACTTTAGAGGAACGAATCATGGCTTCCTCAACGCGGATTAGTCTCTGCATGATCTCTCCAACAAAGCTCTATTTATTCTACTTCATCTAAGCTTTCTAATTTACCCAAGCCGAATCACCCATAATAATTACGTACCCTTGGTTTCTCTGATCTCGAATCCGTCCAGTACTTGTGAAACTTAACCAGATTTGGGTGGACAAGATGTGCCAAATTATCGAAAACCGCGTTAATTTTCGCCTGAAATATGAAAGGAAGTCGTTTTAGCAACAGCTTCAATATAGGATTTGTTTCATCACATCTCTGACAGGTGCTAGGTTACTTTTCGTAAATCCCTTAACACATCTTTATAATTTCATTCATGGAGATTGTTGCACGCTATGGCTCTTTGAACTGCACTGGCCAAATAAAGGTTCCGTCAAAATGTCTCTCCTAAAGCCGTGGAAGGCTTCTTCTTTATTACCACCGCGAACGCCTCACTTACGCCCTCCTTCTCTAGCATTCTTCATGCAGTGTGTTATCAGCACGTGAACACATGTAAGAAACCTATGCTCAAGTTTGCTTCTAATTTATCCCCCTAAATCGAGAAAAAGTCAACGAAGCTGCCATGTTGACTGCATACCGGAAGATATTTTCCCCTCAAATATCGGAGCACGAGACGGATCTTTCAAGTAGTTACAACAATTAATGATAACATACGCCTTAGCAATCGATCATCAAACAGCAAGAAACCGCATGAAAATCAAAATGGTTATCAGTGTTTCTGTGGAAACTAGATGCAGCACCATTTGTTGAATATTATAGGTTCCACGAGACTTCTTTCTGATCACATCTCAGCAAATGTATCCGAAGCTATTCCGGTGGTCTTCTAGTGGGAAGGAAAAATTCTCTTTCTTTTCACCCGTCCCCCTCTCCTGCTTCCCTTCCAGACCTAGTTCAAACAGGGTATATTTGACGGACCCCAACGATATATGTTCTCACAGAAATAAGATTGCATAACGTAGCATAAAGCTGGCCAATGGATTATCTCCGCTTTCGTAAGAAGCTTAACGTAGCAAGATTGTGTACGAGCGTATTTATGAGACTTCGTCCCCTTTGGTGTTTCAACTTGCGATTCATAAGAGCTCACAGAGTACACTTTGCTTTGGTGTAATATGCTTCTTCTTGATGCGCTTCCCCTTCAATAGTTAAAAAGACAAATCTAAATCTCGGTTATTTATAGTTGCTGCAGCCTCCCATGAATTGCGATTAAGCTCTCTTGCTGCCTTTCTCCAGTGCTCGCCGCTTTTCCATACCACCCACGACGATAACTGCCTTGATATTTAATCAAAAACAAGTGTTTACCTCTTGTGCCCGAAGGTCCTTGCGTTCGGAAAACAGCACCTCGTTCCATACAACCTCGTTGCCCGTATCGTTATCCATTGCGAGGTATGCCGAATCGATCCCTGGCACATCTCGTTGATTGACTTCTTCACCTCTTTTACTCCATCTTCTGCACGGACTTTCTTCCAATACCTAGAACATCTAAGATTTACCTTCAACCAGCGATGTAGGTTGCAATCATGTGTTTCATCGTAAACTATAGAAAAATACTCGCTGTTTGGACGGTTTCTTTAACGGTGCAAACGAGTGACACGGTAATTAACAGCAATATAATTCATGACGACATCTACGCTAACAATGAAGCATTCTGGTCAATCCTCTCAATGTTCATGCGGTTCAGCACATTCCAACTCCACCTTCGAAATTGCAGTAGGGAACAAAACCATATGAATTTTCCATCTTCCCACTGCATCCTGTTAATCTGTGACATGCCCCTCTAGTTTCATAGGCTACAGCAGATCCATAACCGTTTCGCCGAACTCAGACACAAAGGATGAACATGTTTCACTGACCAAGCGTTGAAGGTCCTTGTTTGAAGAAGGACAAACGCTGCACTGAAAAGCAAACAAAGAAACAAAAGCAACTTTCTTTCTACGCATTGCAAAATCGCATCTAATTAACGAAGCGTCTACCAGTATGCAGTTTGCGCATGGATATCTGCCTATCTCATGGCAATAACAGGAGAGCAGATATAATATACATCATGGGAGACGATATTTTCTAGTAACCTGCAATAACAGATATTTAAAACTGCCAAAGAACATCCGACTGATGATAGCTCGTGGCAGTGATCAGTCGGGTGATCGGAACACAAGAGCGCATATCGTGCCAATCCCTTCAAGAGCTTCTCCACTCATTCACATACTAGTTAAAGGACAGAGCTATTCTTTATAAATCCAAACTTCAATGAAAATCATATGCCTGCTTATGTTTAATTCAACAGATAGGTATTCACACACAGAAGAATTTTAGTGGGATATTCACAACGATCGGGTGACAAAAAAAATTAAAATAAAAATACGAATGAAAAGAAATCTCAGAAATAAAAGCGCCTTTCTTAAAAAAATTTTGAGAGGTTGCATAAAATGCAGCTGAATCCTCAACTTGATACTCAGCAGGTGCACTTTTCATAGAGTCAACTTAGTTTTAGATTCCGATCAACGCATTGTGCAATCGCTGTCTTAAGAGTACTGCTTGAAAAGCCCTTATCACCTTCTTAAGACTCTATTATCAAATTGGTCGAAAACAAACGCATTCAACGGATAATCAGTTTTTACCGACGAAATCATTCTTGAACTGATTATGCAAATAAAACGTAATGATCGATTCTATCGAAATATGTTGGAAAAACTCAACAAAGGGTCAAGCAAACCTCTTCAGCACCACCGCACTCAGGCTCGCTATCCTTGTCCTTGTCGGTGAGTCGCTTAGTGGCACCAGATGAGAGTGTCGTTGCCGTGTTCTTTAAGCTGGCACTTGCGGTGGTGTCGACATTCGAAGCAGTGCTAGTCATCGGATCCGATCTCGCTACCCGATTCGTTACTGACAGCAGAGAATTGCACCACTGAAGTTGATATTTACTCGTAAAAACGGATGCAACTGGCATTAATAAACAGTGGAAACTTCACTAGGAATTTAAACTCAATTAGAAGCGAACGCAAGAACCTTGTCTGTCTTGAGACAAGAGAAACTGAACTCGACATGAAATGAATTCAGGTAGGACGTTTATGGAAAGTCCATTGGGGCGAAGTATGTTTGGCGGAACTCAAATTTTGAAGCGCGGGACAAGCTCCACGAACCTCCGCCTCACGAAGGGCAGAATAATGTTGAAGGGGAAAAGAATCGAATATATGGACTTATGATACATGGCCTTCTTGGTTCAGTGAAATCTTTCGAATACAATTTCTCCTTGGAGCTATCTTTCGTTCGATCAAGCATTTGGGTGCAATTATCTTGGTCCGTTGCTGGAAATGGGGTTGGACGTTGTGAACACTAGTCATAATGGTGAGTGAAAATTGCATCTAACAATGAACGGCCAATATGTACTCTCACTACACACAATAAACGCCATCAAAACGCTTACGCATTGGACATCATTAATGTGTGGGAGAGGACTGATGATGTGACGAAGGCAGAGAGTGAAGGTGGGACTGCAAAGTGTCGACGTGAAGGATGGATTCACTAAGAGAAGCTTGAGAGGATTGTTTCAAGGAAGTGACCATAAATTCTTTGAGCATTCCCCTTCTTATACTGGCAAAATGAGATGGCTCTCTCTTTTAATACATTTGATAATAAAGTCTTCCTGAACTAATTTTCGAGATTTCAAATGGTCTGGGTCACGATGTTCTCTGAGGATCAATCATTAAGAACTCTAAAGACCTAAAGACCTCCCTCGTCCCTCCTCTCAAATAACCGCTCAGATCTGACTGAGAAGGCCAACAGGGTAAGGCAAACGATTTACTTCATCAAATCAAATCGAGCGTTTTGCATTAGTGAAGGGACACACGTTTGGTGCAATGCGTTGCGTTACTGAAAAATAGCTGTACGGGTGTCGCGTAATTTCAGGTTCCATATTCCCTGGGCCTGGAATCGGTCCCCTGCCAGTATCGTTGATGCAATGTGCACAACATTGAAGCGAGAGAATAAGACCAAAAAAGCTGCAAGAACTGATAAAACAATGCATGTTCCGGTGGTACAGAAAAGGGGGCGAGGTTATCTTGTAATATGCTTACGTCCTTGCTTTCAAAGTATTCTCAGTTACTCACTGATACACCTCACTGTCAGAGTGCAATCAATTTTCGAACTATGGATTACTGCCAAACGGCTGGCATTAAACAAACGTGGAAATCGAATACTGTTCCACTGAACCTTACTGAACTATTTGGCGGTTTTTAGACTCAAGGAATTGCTTNNNGGAATTGCTTATCATTATTGTGCAAATATGTAAACAACCAAACAATCGAATGGAATAAGCAAATTACAGGGAGCTAAACAAATTATACGTGAGCAAGCAGCACTGTTAGATGGCATGACGAGGAAGAAAGATTGGAGGTGACTGACATCCCACTCACTTTGGTGGGAAAATCCATTTGGAAAGCACAGAGTCTGCCGTATTGAAAGTAAGGACCAGCAAGTTATACAGATAACAGAATCAAACCTCACTTTTGATTCGATAGAACTTTTTAGGAAATTCTGAAATTTTTGAAGGTGATCAGCTCTGCAAATTTCCTCACCCAGCGCAAATGTTCCGCCACTCTTCGGTTATAACACATAGAAAAATTGGTGGAGGGTGCGAAGCGTATTCATTGAAACAGCATATGAACGGGCACAAACAACAGGTGCAAGAGCCTAGGCGCAAATTGCTACGCAGATCCTGGATGGTAAACGATTATGTCAACTATGAATAAAACACGCCAACATCACGTTGCATAACCTCCAACCACGAAAGCACTCTCTCATAGAGCGTTAACAAAACCCGACCAATCGAGTCATAGACAAGTGGACAAACTGACTACATTGCTCATTGCATCTAGCTTTGAATGTTTTACTGTTCATGGCGAACACATACCAACGATCACGTAGAGCAAAACAACATCATCGGCACTCTCCCGTTTATATCTTAGAAAATAAGGCGCGGAAATTTGCATATTCATCGATTAGTAGAAAAGACGCATAAGCGTACAGCGGTGTGCGAATGAGAAATGCTAAAAAAAATATGGCGATGTTGAATAAGGAGAAGTAAAGGTTTTACAAAGAAAGCGAGGCTTTAGCTAACATTGTTCACGAGTTGTCAGGGGGATATGATCATCCATGTTTATAATTATATTATATCCCCGAGAAATTTCGACTTAACAATGAAGCACACCACCAAATTTCGTTGCTCACTATATCCGATCTAATTTTGTCACCCATTTATTCTTCTCACCCATTTGGCTCAAATTCCCCGTCCGCTTATTGTTAAATCGATTGAAGCCATTTTTTAAATAGGGAACTCCAAATTTGAGTAGAATAAATGCAAAGAATTGCATTATTCCATCGCTTACTCTTCGTTCCCTCTTTCGTAATGAGGCTTTATGATTCTCTGAAAGGTACTTAAAATCCCCTCCCCTTCCAACCTCATCCCCTTTCGATCATTTCCTTCACGATTTCCGAAACTCGTGATTCATTCCACTGCTCCCTTATTAGTGTCACAACGATTTTTCAAAGTCACAACCAGAGGGACTACAACCTCAAATGAAAGCTGGGATAACAAAATAACGAACTCAAGGTTTTCTATTGCTGACGCTCAACTAATCGCCGCATTACCATGCCGGAACATCGAGACAACTGTCCGTTTGCGTAAAGTCTGCAACACTGTGCCATATCCACTTGTCCCCCAGTTCAGCCTCTTCTTAATGATGTCACATGCGTTACACCGCATCTACATGTTGAAAACTACCATCGTTATTCACATGAGTAGACCTGCAAGAAGAAACCAATCACAGCATTTTGTCTTTTCACAGCCAAAAACGCAATCAATATTTGAACAAAAAACAATAGTAAAGACCGATTAGAGTACAACGAATGCCATACCAGCCTAGACGATTGAAATGGATCAAAAAAAAAATAACGCACCGAGTCGACTAATCCACTTCTTTTTCTCAGAGCTTAGCTTCAAAGTGAAATTCAACGTCTCCCCGCTCTTCAATGCTCTTTCGAATATATTTAAGTTCGCTTCTCGGATCTTGCTTTCATAACCTATATCCTCACATTTACCGTAACGATTTCCAATTGACCAATACCGCGTCGCTCGCTAAAGACGCGCGCGGTCCCTCTCCGTCTCCTTTCGGCTAAGTGCGCCGATCCCAGTGATGTGATGTCGAGGCGTAAACTAAAAAATTGCACTATAGTGCGGCATATACCGTACTCATTGTTACAGTACCTGTTCTGGCACAACCGATGATGGGAGGGTAGAAGGGGGAGGGGTTATTTTTTTGATTTGCATAAATTTTTCTTTTTTGGCAAACTTATTTACTCGTACACAACTAAAGTTCCTCGGATCCCCTCCCCTCTCTTATAGAATTCATCCTTCTCCATTCTCCACTAACAATCAATAAGTGAGCTAGTGTGTGGTTGTGATCTCTACAATTTGACCACTTATCGAGATAGGCCACCCCACTGCAGAGTGATTTGAAGAACACGCTTGCAAAACAAACACCTCGTTAACGATCCTTTATAGCAACATTCCGAATTCTACAGTGAAGTTTTCGTCGGAAATGGTTCAATGTTTATCCCCCCATGTTTTTTGCTGTATTCAAATTTTCCATGTTTCTAGCATAAAGAACTTGAATAATTCCTCTTGACGGTGTTTTGATGATGGTATTTTTATTACATTACTGTCACGTTTCAACAATTTTCATCATTATCGAATATTGTGCTTGTTGTTGTTGTTCTAAATATATATATCTCCTTTCTACCACTTTCAATTTTCTTGTCCATCACATATGGTCATTTGCATAGGAAAATTGTATCGTTAAAAAGCAAAATAACGCATTTACTCTCTGTTTCTTTTTTCTCTCTTTTTCCGTTCTGTTTTTTGCTATAAACATAAAAATATGAGAAACAATGCTCATATCTATGGTTCATATTATACACTAACAAAACAGCTTAATGATGCGCAAGAAAACGATGGCAAACGAAATCTTTCTTTAGTTTTCTTTGTTAAATGGGAATACTAACTATTACAATTGTTAGTGTTAACTATGCAAATCTATGAAAGGCAGTTACTACTGATAAATACTGACCGCATTATCTCGACTAGACAGTACCCCTTCATCCTTTTCTATATTTATCCACAGTATAGCCCTAATTTGCCTTCGAACTAGAAAAATTTCTTCCCGTCATATAAAGGAAATCAATTGCCAACGACTTCATTCCTCGCCTTATCCCTCTCAGTAATTGTTGGGTTCTGCCCGTAACGGTGTGCATACGTGTTCCCATTCGTTCCCTGGAGCAGCAGTCTCAACTTCTTCATTACAACTCAAACAAATGAATTCACACATATATCTTATCATAGGACTCCCACAACTGATTGTCACCTTGACTGCTTTGCGAAAAAATTGATGCGTATATTTTTTAGATGTCAGCTATATGGCTATTCATTTCCTTACCATCATCTCTGAAGTAAAAAAAGCGCAAAACGATATAGCGCCCCAACCATTTGACCAACGATTTTCAATGATTCCCAATAAAAAACTTAAAAAAATTAAGTAAGATGTACAGAACAATGGCTTTATATTCAAATTGACCTGACTTCTAATACAATCTTTTAAAAATACATAGCTTTCCGGTATGCCGATCACGGTGAAAATGACAATTCGATTAGTGTAAAATTCATATAAACCTTTTTCCAGCATATTTAAATGTTTATATACGAAAAATAAAACAATGTACAGCATATTAAGAAACCTTACGATTTATACAACATATGTAATATAATATAAGTGACAACTACACTAATGTTTGCCTGGTAATAATCATCAGTGCTTATCTCAATGAATACAACTGCATTAAGGTTATCTTTCTACCTAAAATCCAGGTATTCGCAAGTTTTAAATCGTATTTCAAAGTGCGGTAATAAAAGGAATAGAATGAAGAAAAATTTATTTTAAACTCATCGGTTCATCAAGTGGTAACGTCGCATCATCGAATTCAATGTGATTTCAAATCACTCTGTCTGTAGCATACTTCCATCGGTTAATCGGCTTATAATCCAAACAACGTTTGCATTCCTTAGACAAACCCGGATGATCCTAGGATACATGAACGGAATATTAAAAAGACATACAACCTAAACAAGCTTAAGTTCGAACCACAGGTTAACCTTGGCCTCAGCCCGTGCCCAAACCTAAAAAACAACCTAAACAAGCTTAAGTTCGAACCTTGGGTTAACCTTGATCTCAGCTCGTGCCCAAGTCTAAAAAACAACCTAAACAAGCTTAAGTTCGAACTTAAGGTTAACCTTGATCTCAGCCCGTGCCTAAGTCTAAACCCAGCCGTAAGCCCAAGCCTAGCTCAAGCCTTAAAAAGCGAGTATTCAACTAAAATTTCAAGCGGATGTTCTAACCGCTTTCCACTAAAGAAATGCGCATAAATAAATACAAGCCTATTTTTATCTTCAGAAATCTAATACCCATCCAGCTAAATATGAGGCAACAGCGTGAGACACGTAAATCATCACAAATACAGCCTTACTCAACAAACTGCATAAAGCAAGCGGAAAGTACATCAATGAGACGCGAAGATAAGGAAAGTGAGGGAAGGAAAACGTGACGAGATTATAAAATCAATATTCTGAATGAAAACATTTAAAAAAGAAATAAAAGCACCGTTTTTATTAAATTGGACAACGGTGTAAATGTTACACTATCGATTCATAAACATTCCAATTAGCATATAATAATCCTACTTTTAATTTACCAATGTTTCCCAAAATTGTTCTCTCTTCCAAAACAAAGTATAAAAGTATTTCATGGTTTCACACTATTTTCCTTCTCAGCACTCTCCTCCCTCCCCCTCCCTCTTCGCTCAATTCAGCCGATAAGATGACAATAAAGGCATCTAGTAACACAGCCAAATGGCTGAATCACGTCTACAAAAAGAGAACAATCTCGACCGTCGAATCGTCGCTCAATGTTTCAGATGCTGTGCTGCTTGCGAAAACGTCTTGCTTCTTCGAATGCCATCTGCTCCCGAAGAAACGCCTCGTACTCCTCCTTACGACGCTCTTCAGCCAACATTTCTTTAAATGCCAAAACCTCGGCATCCCCTGCCGTCGAGTCAGGCATTTTATAGTTGCGCATCTGAATGAAACATTTTTTGGCAGTTCACTACGTAAGACGACTCTCCCGCAAATTGCATCCGCAAGGCGGTTTAGGTGACAGTCTGACCTCGTTCCCAACCAAGATCCAATTTCATCCCTACGATATACTTCGCCCCTCCCCCCTTTGAAGTCTCTGAACAAATTACACAACACACATACACTGGGTTGACTTCACTGGCTGAAAACGCAGTCCAAGCAAAAGTCAGTGATTACATCCGAAATTTGCATAACGTTTCTCGCGCCGTGCGTATTTCACCCAATATGCACATTTCAATTAACAGCGATAATTCTTGTTGACTTTATTTGATATTTCTGTATCCACGGCTAACCTCAAATAATGACCTGGAACAATAAAATTTCTTTGCAAATGGGAAAATGTTTTATCGAATCGAAGAGGGAGCAGGGGGAAAGAGGGGGAGGAGGCTTATATTAATTCTGATTCTATAACGACTTTAACCGAACTTTAACCGAACATAACCTGTAATTGTCCTCTAAAAACACAAAATCCCAGGCTACTCATCAAAACACACCCATTTTTGAATATACCCATTCTAAATGAGATCAAATTGTTGCATGACGGCTAAACGATATCTGGCCGTTTCACCTCGAAATACATCTGTTCACATCCGATTCTTAACTCCAGGCCGAAAAAAATATGAGTCTGATCTGTCCCTACTGTGATGAACGCAACAGGAACTGAATAAATGAATTATTAACCACGCCAACTATCGATATATAAAACTACTAAACCACGTAAACCGGTAGGAACTTCAAAAAGAGCAGATAGAATATCAAAACTATCGCGATATTTTTCAGTTCATGTTTTAGGGGTATCGGTAAAAGGCGGTTGCGGTTCTGCAAATGGCCCACCTGTGGCTCATATTAAGATCAGAAACAAATTATCTGAGGGAAGTTTAGTTCGAATCGAGTGTAGTACAACCAGGTAGAGCGTCTCCGCAGGACACTCCCCAGAGCATCGCACTAGATAAGTGTTATTGTTGCAGAAATAGCACTTTATGAGTTGAATTCTTGTGAAGCAATACTTGTAATATAGAAGCCGCTTGAACTGATCTACAAAAGCGGTGTCTAGAAGCCCTCAAGACCCTAATGTCAAACAATAAGATAGCGCTCTTGATTGACACATAGGTAAGTTGGAATTTTGCCCGCATATAGGCTACCCGCTCGTCACGGCTACTTTTCCAGGACTAGTTGTGGGACACACCGCAAGAATGCATAAACAATGGAGAAAGTAACTAAATAACAGCTCGACAAAGGTGCAAGTAAAATAGTGAAAGCCGGAACGCCAAGCAGGAATCCGCTCCAAACGATTGACAACGAATGGACAGGAGGGCAGAGGAATCCCGTAAACAAAGCAAGTTATGCAAGAGTATAGATAAACATTGACAATACATACTTACATATCGTTTGAAGATGTCAGGCTGATTGAATAACCAAAACGAAAAAACAGGGAATGCAACCAGCGCGAAGAACCGTCCCGTTTCCAGCTTCCAGCCACCCATCTCCTCACTGCAACATAAACCATTACAACTTCAATTTAATTACTGATGCTCTCAGTAACAATGCCATAACGAAGTATGCCATATCTGATATATTCCCATAACTCTTCTGGGAATCACAGGTACTCTTCTGGGAATCACAGGCACTACAGGACACCTATCACAGGTGCCACCTTTGTTCCCCGCTGAATATAGATAAATAGTGAAAGCACGGGAAAGCAGTCCGAAATGAAACACTATTCTTGGTAAAACATCCACCTATAGCATCTTTATATTCACTTATGTTAGAATCATCAGAAGTACCAATACGCTTCAATTCCAATATGAAGTAAACAGGTTTCTTCAGAAAATATTAAGGAAACGGTAGGGGCTAAAAGTAGGTGCATATCCAGCATACGTCAGAACAGCGTCGCATCAACTATTTATCGTCTCTTCGAAAGGTTTCGATCAGAAAAACTGAAGGTTTTAACTCGGTGATGTCCGTCTGATAATAAAAACAGTTTTTGGGTAATCTCTACTCTTGTTCATCACAAGCTCTGAAGCTCAGAAGTTTTTTACGATGAGATAGCCTCAGGTTGCTAAGTCATTTCTTAGCAATTGAGCTGACGACAACATAACTGTTATCGCCGACTATCGGGCGCTAAGCGGATTGCTCTCAATAAGTGGCCAGCTCCGTTCGTCAATTTCGTAAACAAAAGCAGATCCACGACGTTTTCTATCCAGAAATCCGCATTTGTAAAACACACGGCACGCCATATTTATGAGTTCTAAATGTATTTCTATCACATCAATAGCTTTAAATCGAAAAAAACAAACTGAATTAAAGCTATTGGAATTGTTAAGAATAATACATACTATATGATGGCATATCAGTGTCAATTTTTCAGATGATTCGTTAATATTTAAAGAATTTATATAGAAATGCTTAAAAGTTGTGAAAGATTTGCATATATCCCGAAATGAATGCGGCGATACTTTTCAACCGCTAAAACTGGAAAATGAATCACAAACATATCGCCATAATTTCTCATATTTTTCTTGCAAATTTATAAAATTGATTAGTATTGATAAGCTCACTAGTTGATAAGCTCTCACTAACGTTAACTTTTCCCCTATTTGTATGAAAAAATGTGCAATTCTATTAAAACAAAGCATGACAGATTCAGAATTACAACGGTTGATAAAATCCACTAAGCTGTTGAGTGCCACCGACACNCCGCCACCCCCCCCCCCCCCCCCACCTCCATCTTCTAATTATGCACGCTTACAAACAACAGCACTATTTACGACAAACAACTTCGTCGTAAAAAAACAACCGAAAAGCGACCCGCCAAATGCTTTCCGGACAGAGTACATACTTCCCTAATACCCTTACTGTTTAGTACAGGTCTTGTCTTTCTTTCTGAATAAGCTGTTGGAGAACGAATTCCCTTTGTGTTTGGTGGGAACCATTAGGTAAGCAGATATTCCATTGGCATGACAGGGTGCTCGGACCGAATGTTAGATGATTTTTTCATTCAAACCCTCTAATTTTTGATAGGATGCTAACTTCTACTTCCTCAGGTAAATTAAAGGTGCAACGCAAAACCACAACTTTCCTACCTGTGAGCTACCCGCTGTAGAGATGGCACGTCTTGGCATCTCAACCGAACGGCGCTCATAGCGCAGCAATATACCCCTCCGAGCCATAGCAATATACTACTCGACCTTTAGCGTAGTATAGAACCCAAACTATCCAGACGGTTGTTGACAGCCACAGCAAACTGAAAGTTTCGACGGGGACCAACCTATACCTCTTCAATGCGGGCTCAGTCAATTCCACTCACCCTAAAAATACCCTGCCTACACCACTTTTTTAAATCATCCTCTCGAGACCCTTTCCCCGGATACACGCCTTCCTGGGAAGATACGGATACCAGCAACAAATACAAGCCCCCCCCCCCTCAATCTTGCATGCAGTCATTGTGTTATATGGGTATGTCGAAGTCTGATGGATCTGTCTTTTTCAGGAAGCCTCTATAAATGGGCTACAAATACATGCCATCGTTTAGGATGGCGGAGGAAGGGGGGGGGGGGGGGGGGGACAACAAAACATTCAGCGCTCTCCCTCCTGAACATATGCATTACCATCAAATATGTTTAAGTGGATTCGCTTCAAGTAAACAAAACATTACGGTATGAAACCAAAATGTCAAACTTTTCATAATGGATGTTTACTAATCGATAAAATATTTATTGAAGTCATTCAAGCAACACTTCTTAGATTAAACGATGAAAGAATCATATTTTACAATCCCTACAATAAAACATGAAATCATAAATATTTCAAGCACAACAAGTTGGCAATACAACCACTACTCGTCAATGTACTACCTGAAAACTTAGCGGTTCACATAAATACCTGCCACGGTTACATTACCTGGCGTATCCCTGCTCATCCCTCAACAGTACATAATTTCCACCGGTTCGGATGTTGATCTTTTATTCAGATTAATATAAGTATTTGTTTTGGTACTATAATAAAGGGTGCATCAAGCAACAGAAAAAAATCATATCAGAATTGTTATCGTTGTTTTCTCAGTGCTAATTTAACAATAAGAATTGGGAATGTGATCACACTTCAACCTTTACTACTAAAAGAACAAATAAAATATAGAACTTCCACATAAAAACCCCAGAATAGATGACGGCCAACATACAATAGAAAGCTTATTTGCGGTATGGTCTCATTTTATAAAGCATCCCTCAGCATACCTATATATAAACCATCATACCTGTACCTGTATATAAACCGAGATTAATAGAGAAGTAAAAGCCTTCAACAGAAGCAATTCTCACTTCACTATCTAATAAAAGCAATATAAGAATAGCAACTTCGCGATTATACAAGCATATTAAACATATCACCTTATATAAAACGATGAGCCATTTCTGTACCCATAAAAGAATACTCTAAATGAAACATGTTGCAATCAACTAATTCGGATAGGCACACTAATGAGCATTACAACAGAGCGTAAGGAAATAGCAAAAAGCAGTTCTTTTCAGATCCCTTCTCTTCCTGATCGCCCTATCCCTCTAACTGATTCGAATATTTTCGAGGGTATTTATGTGTTCATGTGAATCGCCTATACTCCCTTGCTCTTATTAGTGTTGATGCACGAATTCATTCGATTCAAATAAATTCCTCTAGAGGAAGCCTTTTTAATACAAAATCTGGCGATCATCCAACGTCGCATCCTTTAAAAAGCTAATAATTACTGCTCAGTGAGGTACCATCTTTTTCTACAATGCAGCACTTCACCTCGAGGCTCTTCCCCTCTCTCTCCTAACTATCAAAAGCACATTTAACGTAACACTTTCCATACGCTAACATCGATACAATACACCCAACCAAATAAATCCCATGCAAAAAAATTAGAAATTATCCCGTACAGCTGTATATGAACAAACTACATTAATAACTGCTATTAATAAATGAAAGAAATTTATTCAGAAATTGATGAACATTAGTTGTATCCGTATCACCACTGCCCACATATTACCAACACTATAAAACTAAATAGTCATAAAGAGTGCAAATACAGATCGACGAAAAGTTACATAACTTCCTTCCCTTGTTTTTGTTCAGAGACCAATCAAAACGAGCCTCTCCCTCTCCTTCTTGGGTTTACCAATGGAAAGAACACCTAAATGAATGTGGAGAGGAATAACTCATGCTTTAATAACATATATAAATTATGAGAACTTTTAAGCAATCTGAAATATCTACGTGAGATGGATAGTTTCAACAAAGATTCGATTTTTATGGTACCATCCAACTGAACTACGGCAAACTTTTATGATAAAAATTTAAGGCAACCCGGGGTTGTTTAATCTCATTGCCTCTTCTCCTCTCTCTC
>JAAVTS010002272.1:21828-32179 GCA_022845575.1 Baylisascaris ailuri | reverse complement strand
TTTTTTTTTTTTTTTTTGGAAAATGAAGGAGCATGAGGATAAGTATGCCTACACGAAACGAATGATATGACATTTTCATAAAATAACTAGGATGTTCACATCTATCGGCAAGAGTAAGAAGTTGAAAAAGGTTTAAGTAATTGTTGTCATGTTGCTGCTTGATATCCACTTTTGCAAACCGTAACTCTTGAGCATGCGCATTATATAACCCTTTGGCAGTTAGTTGAATTGCACTCTATGAATGCTTTGAAAACTCGTTAGGACCCTAATCTCGAGATTTTGAACCTCAAATGTCGAGGCTTCTGGAGGATATGAGGAAGGTCCCAAGAGGAAATTTCGCTTTGGCCTAGCTCTTTGTTTTCTATTGAACTATGAAACATTCATAGTCGGTTGATATAAATGAGGTATTTGATGGGGCTGTCATCACTAAAATATGTCATTCAAGAAAAGAGAGAAATTGTTTTGCAGATGATCTATATTGGCTCAAAAGCGATGTTTATCGTGGGCGTTGCAGTAACAGGTGTGACTGCAATACTATTCGGGTAAACCGCCTTTTATATTTTTTACATTTCTAAGCATATATTATTATACAAGAATTGTAATAACTGCCCATCACCTGAAATATTCTAAAAAGCGGGACGACGCATCAGAAAGCCTAGAACGCACACCTTTTTCCACACCGTTATTATTAGCAGTCGATATTCCAAAAAATTCATTGTCTTAAAAAAATAGTTCCGCTGCAACCTGATTTTTTCTCTCGATTGACTAACATTTTTCCACGTGAAGCAACACCGAACCTCACTTTTCCACCTCTTATATGAAGCTATGCAAAAAACGAGATAGAAAACGGTCCATCTGCAGTTGAGATATTACATGGGCCAGCTCATGATGGCGGACAACAAAACACGTGGCTTCGCCGCGCGCGCACATCCGCCTGCGGACCACACCCTTCCAAATATCCTTCCAAGCGACTACATCAAAACCGCATCAAACTTGTTCCTTCGGGAACCGAAATATAGTCGATAATGCGCATAGCACCATGCGCGGCGACACCGCGCGCACATATTCAGTCTGTGCTGCACTGGACAGAGTTATCTGCACCCTGTTCATATAACGTACCACACAACAGGCGGAGTTCTGAACAATACGTTGGCACCTTCGGCGCTCGCTATATGCCTCGCAATGAGAACAGGGGGATGCCAACCTCCTCTACATATCGCAAGATAGGCTGCTGCTCCCCTAACACCTCCCTCCCCCACAAACATGCACGGCGCCGACATAGTACGACACAGAAATGCACCACAGACGCCAGACCACACATACGTAACACATACGTAGATGCAAACGCAGACGCACATACACGCACAAGCGCAGACATAGACATACACGGGCACACATACAGACACAGGTGCAGAAACAGGCACACACAGACACAGGCAGATACAAACACACACGGACACATGATGGCAGTGACACGCACAGACACACACAGAGACAGACACTTTAGGCTTACACTCGGATTCAACCTTATTTTTAGACTCAGGTTTACAATTAAGCTTAGGTTTAGGCTCAGGCTCAGGCTCAGACTTAGCCTTATGCTTCGGCTTAGGCTTAAGCCCACTCTCAGGCCCAGACTACGGCCTCAAACTCAGGCTTAGGCTTAAGCTTAGTCTAGCCATAGCCTTAGACTCAGGCTTAGGCTCAGCATTGGGGCTAGGCTCAGGCCTGGGCTCAGTCTTAGGCTTAGGCATATGCCAGGGCCTACGCTTAGGCTCAGGCTTGGACTTAGGCCTACGCTTAAACTTAAGCTTAGGCCTAGGCTTAGGCTTAGGTCTAAACTTAAACTTAAGCTTGGGCTTATGCTTAGGCCTAGCCTGAGACTTTTGTCAACGACCAAGCTGGAGGTCGAACTTAGGCTTAGGCTTAGGCTTACTCTTGAGCTTACGCTTATGCTTAGGTCTGAAATAAGACTTTTGTCTGTGATCAAGCCGGAGGTCGAACTTAGGCTTAAGCTTAGGTTTAGGCTTAGGCTTAGGCTTAGGCTTAGGCTTAGGCCTAGGCCTAGGCTTAGGCTTAGGCTCAGGCTTGAACTAGGGCTTGGGCATAGGCTTAGGCATAGGCTTGAGCTCAGGATCGGGCGTAGGCTTGAGTTCAGGTTCAGGCCTAGGCTTAGGCTCATGCTTGTTCTCAAGCCCTGGCTTGTGCTTGTGCTTGTGCTTATGTTTAGGCTTAGCTTAAGCTTAAGCTCAGGCTTAAGCTTAAGCTCACGATTAGGCCGAGGCTTAGGTTTAGGCTTAGGCTTATGCTTAGGCTTACAACCAAGCCCAACGTCAAGCGCAAACTTTGGCTCAGGCTTCAGCTCAAGCTTGAGCTTAAGCTTAGGCTCGGTCCTCGGCTCAGACTTAGGCTTGGGCTTGGGCTTAGGCTTAGGCTTATGCTTGAGCTCAGGATCAGGGCTGCTCTTTGGCTCAGGCTTATTTTCAGGCCTAGGCTTGTGCTTGTGCTTGTGCTTATGTTTAGGCTTAGGCTTAAGCTCAAGCTTAATATTAGGCTCAGGCCTCGGTCTAGGCTTAGGCTTAGGCTGAGGCTCAGGAATAGGTCAGGTTCAGGCCTAGGCTTAGGCTTAAGCCTGAGGGCACAGGCTCTGGCTTGAGATTGAGCTTGAGCTTGAGCTTGAGTTTTAGCTTTGGCTTGGGCCTAAACCAAGGTTAGCAATTGGGGTTAGGCGCTAATCTCAGGATCACTCCTAGGCTAAGGCGAAGGTTGCGCCAAGGCTGGAGATTTGGATCAGGCTTGAGCTCAGGCTTAGGACCAGGCTTATGTTTAGGCTTATGTTCAGGCGAGGCATAGGCTTGAGTCTCGGAATCAAGTTTCACGCTTGAGCTCAGCGTAGACCCTAATTTAAGCTTATTCTAATCTTAGGCTTATCGTTAGGCTTAGCCTCATTCTTAGGTTCAAACGCACAGACAAAGACACACGGAGACATAGGCACGCGAAGAGACACACAGACCCACAGGGACCCAAACACACACAGGCAAATACAGACACGCGAAGATACACTGAGGCACGCACAGATAGACACAGGCACACACAGAGGGGCACGGACACACAGATACACATACGAACTCACAGACACGCAGACATCACACACACGCAGAGACGTACAGACGCCAAACACGCGCACACACAAGCACACGCATACAGATACGCAGACATACTCAGACTGATACAGACACACATGCACACAGATATATACTGACACACAATGACAGAGACAGACAAAACAGAAACGCAGGCACACGAGAGTTACAGACAGGCAGGGATACAGACACATAGAGACAGACACCCAGAGGTCCACACAGATACATACAGACACGCAGACAGACAGATACACGCTTCCGCACAGACACACAAAGATACATAGAGACGCACGCAGAGAGGCGTACAGAAACACACACAGGCACACACAGATACACACAGAGACAGACACGCACAAGCAGTAGCGCACAAGCACACAGAGACAAGCACATGCAGAGACACATACAGAAACGCACAGGCACAGACACAAGCGGACACAAAGACAAACGGACAGGAACAGAGGAACACAGGCCCACGCGGACAAACACGGCCACGCACACACACACGGAGACACGCGCCCACAGGCACGCAGAGACACAGAAGCGCAGAGAGACGCGCACAGACACACATACACACAGACGCACCGAGACGGGCGCGGACGGAGACAGGCAGATAAATACATACAGACACACGCAGATACAAAGGAACAGGCGTGCACATATACACACAGACAACGCAGATACACGGACACGCACAGGAGCACAGACCACACGGAAGCACAAAGAAAAAATCTCCTACAGAAACAAGCAGATATATAAACGTAGACACACGTAGTACAAACAGACAGGAGGCACACTCAGAGGCAGACACACGGTGGCACGGACATACAGAGGCACAAACAGACGGGCACGGATACAGGCATACGCACAGGCGCACAGAGATACATACAGACACACGCGGAGAGGTGCACACGCACACGGAGACAACCACATGCACACGCACACGCGGACACAGAGAAACAGTCACAGACACGCAGAGGTACAGACACGCGGACATATAGACGGGCAGGCACACAAGCAGGCAGACATGCAGACACACAGACATGCAGACATGCGAACACGCAGACAGGCAGATATACAGGCATGCAGTCATGAAGACACACAGATGTACAGACAGGCAGACGTGCAGGCATGCAAAGTACAGATACGCGAACGCAAAGACACGCAGACATACAGACACGCAGAAAGACGTACAGGTACGCAGATGAGGACACGCGTACGGAGGCGGGCGTGCAGACACGCAGACAGAAATGCGGGCAGGGCGACATAAAGACAGCCAGAGACGCAGGCACACAGTCATACAGACACGCAGACGGATATACAGACATGCAGACGTACACGCAGACGGGCAGACGAACGTACAGACACGCGTAGAGATATACAGACACGCACACAGACATAGAGACACTTGCACAGACCTACAGACGCGCAGACAGACATACGGACATGGGGACATATGGGCAGGCAAACAGACAAGGGTACAGGCACGCGTGGAGGTATACAGACACGTACACAGACATGCAGACACGGACATGGAGACACGCACGCGCACATACAGGCACGTAGACCTACAGACGCGCAGACAGGCACACAGGCACGCAGAAAAGCGTATAGACACGGGGACATGCAGGCAGGCGGGCATGCAGATAGGCAGCCATGCAGACACGCGGTCATGCAGACACGCGGACAAAGGCAAAGGCACGCAGCCGTACAGGCACGCAGAAAGAGATGCAAGCACGCTCGCAGACATACCGGCATGCACATGGGCATGCAGAACGGCAGGCGTACACGGGAGGACACAGGCATACAGATATGCAGAAACACATAGAGACACGTACACAGGCATACAGACACACAGATGTTGAAAGAGACACGCGCAGGCGGACGTACAGGCACGCAGACAAAAGTATAGACACGCAGGCAGGGGCACAGACAAGCAGACAGAAATACGGGCGCGGCGGCATACAGAAAGCCAGACACACACGCGGATATACAGACACGTGAACAGATATACAGACACGCAGACGTACTGACATGCAGACACACAGATACGCAAACTTAGAGATAGGCAGGCGTAGGGACATAAAGACGTACAGGCACGAAGCCATATAGATACGGAGACGTGTACAATCACGTCGACACACGGACGCGCTGTCATACAGACACGCAGAGAGACACAGTTACGCAAACAAAGAAACAGGCATGCAGGCAGACGTACAGGCACGCGGACACCGACACATACATACAGGCGCGCGTACACGCGGACACGCAGATAAACATACGGACACGGGGATATACAGACACCCAGACACATTCTGGCAGACATGCTGTCACACAAGCATACTGAAACGAGGATATTCAGATCCGCAGAAATTCAGATGCGCAGGTATGCAGATACGTGGACATACATACGAGCAGACAGACATACGAACACGCAGACGAACATGCAGGCATGCAAGCAGATGAACAGACACGCGGGATGGCAAACAGACACCTAGGCAGGCAAACACACGCAGACATACAGACACGCAGACGGGCACACTGACACGCAGGCAGATGTGCATGCACGAAGACAGACACACAGGAACGCGGACAGACATGCAGATACGCAGACAAACAGGCAGGCACGCAGACAAACATACAAATAAATAGACAGCCCTCCGGATACGCAGGCAGACATACAGGCCCGCGGACACATACGGGCGCGCAGATAGACATGCAGGCACGGACACACAGATACGGAAACGGACATACGGACACGGCGACATACAGACATCCAGACACACAAGCACGCAGACATGTTGACACGCGGACAGATATACAGACACGCAGACATACATACAGATGTGCAGACAGAAATGCTGGCACTGGCATACACAGGTAGCCAGGCATACAGACAAGCAGATATACAGACACCGAGACACACAGGCAGCAGGCATACACGCACGTGGACATACGTACAGACATACAGACACGCCAACATAAGGACACGCAGGCATACAGGCATGCAGGCAAACATACAGACGCGTTGACATGCAGACAAGCGGACACAGAGACAGGCAGCCACGCAGGTACGCAGAAATGCAGACACGCGGACACGCAGGCACGCAGAGAGACATACAGGCGCGCAGACACGGACACGCAGTCGTGCAGGCAGTCTCGCAGTTATACAGGAACGCAGAACGACATGCAGGCGGGCAGGCAAGCACACAGGCACGGACAGAAACACACAGACGCTCATGCACACATACAGAAGCGCAGACGAAAATACAGACATGCGCACAGACTTAGAGACGCGGAGACAGAGAGAGCCAGACACGCAGACACGCAGGCATACAGACGCGCAGTCATACAGACAAGCAGACCTACAGGCACGCAGACGTGCAGACGCGCAAACGTACACAGACACGCAGACGTACAGACACGCAGACGTGCAGACACGCAGACGTACACACACGCAGACGTGCATACACGTGGACATAAAGAACGCAGACATGCAGAAATACAGATGCGTACACTTACAAGCAGATACGCAGACAGGCATACAGATAAACAGACAGACCTACGGATACGCAGACAGACATACAGACACGCAGACCACGGACATGCGGACGTACAGACGCGCAGCCATACAGACATGCAGACATGCAGATGCGCCGACATGCGGACACGCCGGCATACAGACACGCAGGCATGCATACGGACATGCACAAATAGGGACGCGCGCAGCCGTACACCTAGACAGACCTGCAGACGCACAGACGCACAGTCAAGAAGACATACAGACACGCACACATGTGAGCGCGCGATCGTATTGTCCCGCAGACGTACAGACACGCAGACATACAAACGCGCAGACATACTGACACCAGAACATGCAGACACGCCGTCGCATAGACACGCAGTTATGCAGACACGCGGTCAGACACACAGGCACGCGGACAGACACACGGACACGGGACATAAAAACGCACTCAATCCTACAGACACGCAGACAGGTACACCGGCGAACACAGATATACAGGCACGCAGACTAACACACAGGTGCAGACAAATACACACGCAGACAAACGTAAAGACACGATGACGGACGTACAGATACGAAGACAGACATGCAGACACGGGCACGGGCACAGATACAAGCACACAGGCCTGCAGACACACAGACAGGCATACGGGCACGGAGACGGACGTATGGATGCGCAGACAGGCATGGAGATACGCATGCAGAAATACGCGGAGACCAGCATACAGACGGGAGGACAGATAGGCAGACACGCATGCAAACGTAAGAGCATGCAGACGGTGACACAGGCGCGCAGGCAGGCATAGAGACACGGAGGCGAACATGCTGATGGGAAGACAGACAGGCAGACACACTGACAGGCGTAGGGGCATGCAGACAGGCGCGCAGACAGACATACGGGCACGGAGACGGACATACAGGCACGCAGACAGACGTATGGATGCGCAGATTGATATCGAGGAACGCAGGCAGATTATCAGATGGGAAGACACAGACACGCAGACAGGCGTAGATACATGCTGGCAGGCAGATACGCAGACAGATGTACGGACATGCAGAAGGAGACACAGGCACGCAGGCAGATGTATGGATGCGCAGACTGGTATAGAGGGACGCGGGCAGATTACCAGACGGGAGAACAGACAGACACGGAAACAGGCGTAGAGACATGCAGACAGGCAGACACGCAGACAAACGTACGGACATGCAGGCGGAGACACAGGCACGCTGACAGATATAGAGACACGCCGATAGACAGTGTCGCAGACAGGCATACAGAGATACACAGATATACAGACACGCAGACATGTACCACGAGCACAGACATACAGGGAAGCTCACACATAAAGGCTAGCAGAGAGACACACAGACACGCAGGTTTATACAGACACGAGACAGACATATGGGCACTCGGGCGGGGATGCAGACACGCAGATATGGAAAGGTAGAGACACGCGCGCACCCACAGACACGTTCAGGCAGACACACGCACATACAGACAGACGTTCGGGCACGCACACAAGCATAGAGGCATGCGGACACACACACCAACAGGTCGACGGACACACAGCTAGTCGACAGACATCCAGATATGCAGAGCAACATTCGGACACGTACACAGAAACACGGGCGCGCAAACGGGCATGCAGACGCGTGGACNTGGAGATACGCAGGCAGACATACGCGCAGACCAAGATACAGGCGGGAAGACAGACAGGCAGACACGCAGGTAGAGGTAAGAGCATGCAGACAGACAGGCGGGCAGACAGACAGAGGGAGGCATACAGACACACGGGGACGGAGACGGACCTACGGGCACGCAGACAGACCTAGAGACATGCGGACAGGTGCACACGCAGATAGACGTATGGACATGCAGATGGGGACACAGGCACGCAGACAGACATAGAGACTCGCAGACAGATGTGTGAATGCGCAGACAGAAATGGGGATATGCAGGCAGACATACTGACGCGCGGACGAACATAGAGACGTGAAGACAGACAGACAGACGCGCAAGCAAGCGTAGAGAGATGCATACAGGCAGATAGAAGTACGGGCATGCGGACGGAGGGCATGCGGACGGAGGCACACGCACGCAGACAGACATAGAGGGGCGCAGACAGACATACTGACGCGCAGGCGAACATGCAGACGGGAAGATGGACGGACAGACACCCAGACAGATGTACGGACATGCAGACGGAGACACAGGCACACAGACGGGCATACGAGCACGGAGACGGACATACAGGCACGCAGACAGATGTACGAACATGCAGGCAAGGAGATACGCAGACAGACGTACGGACATGCAGACGGAGGCACAGGCACGCAGACAGACATAGAGACACGCAGGCAGACACAGAGACACGAAGACAGACACAGAGGGACGCTGAGAGACAGACGGGCATGGAGATGGACATACAGGCACGGAGACAGACAGGCAGGCACGGAGGTGGACATTCACCCACGCAGACAGACGTATGGATGTGTAGACAGACGTGGAGATGCGCGGGCAGACATACTGACGCGCAGACGAACATGCAGACGGGAAGACAGACAGACACGCATACAGACATAGAGGCATGCAGGCATTGAGGCACGCAGACAGAGGGACGGACGTGCAGACGGAGACACAGGCNGGATACACGGGCACGGAGACGGATATACAGGCACGGAAACGGACGTATGGATGCGCACACGGACATGGAGATGCGCAGGCAGACACAGAGACACGAAGACGGACACAGAGGGACGCTGACAGACAGGCGGGCACGGAGATGGACATTCGTCCACGCAGACAGACGTGTGGATGTGTGGACAGGTGTGGAGATGCGCAGGTGGACATACGCGCAGGCGAACATACGGACGGGAAGGCAGGCAGAGAGACACGCAGGCAGACGTAGAGGCATGCAGAGTAAGATACAGGCACGCAGGCAGACATAGAGGGATGCAGACAGACATTCTGACGCGCAGACAGACGTAAGGACATGCAGAAGGAGACACAGGGACGCAGAGAGACGTATCGATGCGCAGACCGCTATAGAGGGATGCAGGCGAATTACCAGGCGGGAAGACGGACGGACACGCGGACAGACACAGAGGGACGCAGACAGAGATGCGGGCACAGGGGAGGAAATGCAGGCACGCGGACAGACGTATGGATGTGTTGACAGACATGGAGATACGCAGGCAGACATACGCGCAGACCAAGATACAGGCGGGAAGACAGACAGGCAGACACGCAGGTAGAGGTAAGAGCATGCAGACAGACAGGCGGGCAGACAGACAGAGGGAGGCATACAGACACACGGGGACGGAGACGGACCTACGGGCACGCAGACAGACCTAGAGACATGCGGACAGGTGCACACGCAGATAGACGTATGGACATGCAGATGGGGACACAGGCACGCAGACAGACATAGAGACTCGCAGACATGTGTGAATGCGCAGACAGAAATGGGGATATGCAGGCAGACATACTGACGCGCGGACGAACATAGAGACGTGAAGACAGACAGACAGACGCGCAAGCAAGCGTAGAGAGATGCATACAGGCAGATAGAAGTACGGGCATGCGGACGGAGGGCATGCGGACGGAGGCACACGCACGCAGACAGACATAGAGGGGCGCAGACAGACATACTGACGCGCAGGCGAACATGCAGACGGGAAGATGGAC
>JAAVTS010002272.1:5640-21074 GCA_022845575.1 Baylisascaris ailuri | reverse complement strand
ATGTGTGAATGCGCAGACAGAAATGGGGATATGCAGGCAGACATACTGACGCGCGGACGAACATAGAGACGTGAAGACAGACAGACAGACGCGCAAGCAAGCGTAGAGAGATGCATACAGGCAGATAGAAGTACGGGCATGCGGACGGAGGGCATGCGGACGGAGGCACACGCACGCAGACAGACATAGAGGGGCGCAGACAGACATACTGACGCGCAGGCGAACATGCAGACGGGAAGATGGACGGACAGACACCCAGACAGATGTACGGACATGCAGACGGAGACACAGGCACACAGACGGGCATACGAGCACGGAGACGGACATACAGGCACGCAGACAGATGTACGAACATGCAGGCAAGGAGATACGCAGACAGACGTACGGACATGCAGACGGAGGCACAGGCACGCAGACAGACATAGAGACACGCAGGCAGACACAGAGACACGAAGACAGACACAGAGGGACGCTGAGAGACAGACGGGCATGGAGATGGACATACAGGCACGGAGACAGACAGGCAGGCACGGAGGTGGACATTCACCCACGCAGACAGACGTATGGATGTGTAGACAGACGTGGAGATGCGCGGGCAGACATACTGACGCGCAGACGAACATGCAGACGGGAAGACAGACAGACACGCATACAGACATAGAGGCATGCAGGCATTGAGGCACGCAGACAGAGGGACGGACGTGCAGACGGAGACACAGGCACGCAGACAGACGTACGGACATGCAGACGGGGACACAGGCGCGCAGGCAGATATAGGCACACGCAGACAGACACAGTGGGAGACAGACAGACATACGGGCATGGAGACGGACATACAACCACGCGGACGGAGGTGTGGTTGCGCAGACATTCATGGAGATACGCAGGCAGACATACTGCCACGCAGACGAACATACAGACTGGAAGGCAGGCGGACAGATCCGCACATAGATGTAGAGGGATGCGGACAGGCACGCCCGCAGACAGACGTGCGGACATGCAGATGGAGGCACAGCCACGCAGACAGACATAGAGACACGTAGACGGACAGAGAGGGATGCAGACAGACATACTGACGCGCAGACGAACATACAGACGGGAAGACGGGCAGACAGACACGCAGACACGTACGGACGTGCAGACGGACTTTGAGATACGCAGGCGGACATAGGGACGCCCAGTCGAACATACAGCCGGGAGGGCAGACGGACACGCAGATAGGCGTACGGATATCCAGACGGAGACCCAGGCACCCAGACGGACATGAAGACACGCAGACAGACACAGAGGGATGCAGACAGACATACTGACGCGCAGACGAACATACAGACGGGAATACAGACAGACAGACACGCAGGCAGACGTACGGACATGCGGACATATACGGCGAACACGGGCATACAGGCACGCACACAGACATACAAGCTAGCGGACAGACACACGGAGACGGGAGTATATACAGACACGAAGAGAGACATGCAGGCACTCGAGCAGGTATACAGATACCAAACACAGAAAGGTGGAGGCACGCGCGCACACACAGACGCGCTCGGACAGACATGCAGACAGACATAGGGGCACGCAGACAGGCATATAGACATGCAGTCAGGCGCACGGACACGTAGACAGACTTCGATACACGCAGAAAAACATTCAGACTCGTACACAGACACACAGACATGCAGACGGGACACAATCATGCAGACAGACGTGGAGGCACTCAGACAGACGTAGACATACGCAGACGGACGTACGGACATCACACAGACATACAGACACGCAAACATATACACTCGGGCAGAGGCATACAGACATGCAGACGGACATACAGACGCGTAGACAGACGTAGGGACACGCAGTGGGGTATATAGACGCGCAAACAGACATAGGGGCACGGAGACGGGCATACAGGAACGCAGGCAGGCATGCGGGCATGCAGACAGACACACGGACACGTCGGCAGACGACCAGTGCGCAGACAAACGCTCAGACACGCACACGGACATACAGACACGCACACAGACATACAGACACGCACACTGGCATGCAGGCGCGCACATTGACACACAGACACCCGCACATACGTACAGACACGAACATAGATATACGGGCACGTGCAGAGACGTAAAGACACAGACACAGACATGCAAACACACACAGATATACAGACACATCACACAGGCATACGAACACGCACACAGAAATATGAACAAGCAGACAGACATGGGCACGAAGAAAGGCATGCAAACGCGAAGACATACATACAGATACGCAGGCAATCATACAGACACCCGGATAAACACAGACACGCACACGGACATACAAACACGCAGGTATGTACAGACACGAAGATGGGCGCACTGACACGCAGACAGACATGCAGACACGGGGACGGACATAAAGGCGCGCAGACGGACATACATGGGCGCAGACAGACATACGGACATGCAGACAGATATATAGACACGCAGACTGTCATATAGGCACGCGGGCAGACATACAGACACGCAGGCATAGAACGATGCAGGCAGACGCTTGCACACACGGGTACACACGCGCACGCAGACAAAAACGGACACAAACAGGCTGGTAGACACACAGACACGCAGATACAGACAGACCCACTGAGACGCAAAGATACGAAGACGCAGATAGACACGAACAGACAGACGCATGCAGACACAGATAAACACGAAGATACACATTCACACGCAGACACACACACAGACGCACAAAGACACGCAGATACGCGCGTACGTGCAGGCACACATAGACAACCAGATGCAGAGACGCACGCAATTGCGCGGATATGCCCAGGCACACAGACAAACAGGTGCGACCAGACATATGCAGACACAAACGCACATACGCGCAGAGATACACATGGACACAAAACAGGCCCACACAGACAAACAGACACACATAGGTGTGCACAGACGGACATAGTCGGGCACAGACACGCAGGTACACACGGACACGCAGACAAACGGGCGGCACATGACAGATACAAACACACGCACGTGCACACACAACCCGCGCAGACAAGCACAGACACACAGACACACAGACATACAGGTACACAAACACACGGACACATAGACGCGTGCAGACACTGGCATACGCAGATACTTACGGGCGCACCTGGACAACGCAGACGCACCGACACACGTCGACACACAGACACAAACAAACATAGACACACACACAGGCCCACACAACACGCACATAGACACACGCAGACGCATAGACACTCACTGACACAGAGACGCAGACGCACACGGACGCAGACGGACGCACAGACACGCGCACCCGCACCGCACGCACCACAAACCGCACGCGTCACACAGACATCACAACGACATAGCAACGCACGCCACACGCTACTCATATCCCGCACCACAGCACAACAAATTGTGGAAGTTTTTGCTCTAATTGCAACGGCATTTTTTTGACATTTTTTGAAGAGGGGAGAGCGATGAGGCGGAGTAATTGTTTTTCGGTTTGAAGATTAGAGGTTGTGTCTGAGTTCGGGAAGTGTATCACATTTTATTTAGGTTTCTGAATTTGATACCTTCGGGAACGCTATTCTTCTGGGCTTCGCTTGGCGTACGAGTCGCAGAGTCCATTGGAGATGCAGCATTTGTAACTTCGTCGTTCGCAATTGGTGCGAAATGTTTTCCAGGAAGAATTGCTACGGTTGTGGTGGGTTCTTGCTTGCAGGTTTTCTTGCTTAAATTTCTCGTAAATTGTGTGAAGTCACAACACTTCGAAGTTTTAAGTCTTCTGTTAAATTATTTTTATATTGCAATATAACAAATTGAATTAAACAAAAGAAAGACCATGCAAGGTTGGATTTGAATTGTTCAAGAATAAATGTATGAGTGAATACGAAGGGAGAGATACCTTCTTGTCCTTTTAGTTAAGGCCAATCGATATGAAACAAAGGGAGCAATTATTAACTACAAATAATTGCATGCAAGTTCAGAAAAAGTGGTTCGGTGAGAGGAAATAAGTGAATTGTGCAATTCAAAGAGAGTGATTCATTTTATTCGTAGGCCTGAAAATTTTTGTTCTGCATGTATTGATTCAATAGCAATCGCGTTCCGACGCTGTACAATATTGGGAAAATTTTTTCGCAAAAATATGAAGGTTATTGTGACTTCGTTTGCAGGGTGAGAAGAAATGGGGCCGAGAGATTCACTTTCTATAAAACAAAGGCGTTGTTCGTTCAGCATTTTCAAAATTGTATTGAATTGCACCTCTCACTAGAATCAAAAGGAAGTATGGTGAAAGTGTTGGGAGGGAGCCAATAGATATACTCATTTCTTCTAATCGTTATACTTTTTGTACTATACTTTGTAGTTTAATCCATTTTTATTTTCATCTGTCGTTATTTTCTTAGCAAATACCATTGAAGTGTTAAAGCATGGAGCATGACAGTTAATTTAGATTTAGTCTCTTGAATCCGAATAATAAATATAAAATTGAAAGAGTATCCATACTTCAACAATTATTGATATCTAGAGGCTTGTACTTGCAAACTACATTAATTTTCTTGTTTAATTTCTTCTTCACTAGCTTATTGCTGTAGTCGATGTAATAATTAATTTTTTTATCAAATTATCAAATAAACGAAATAATTGAATCTGATCATTTCTTTTATTGTCGGAGATGATGATTTTCAGGGTGTGATGGAAACATTTGCGGGTCTTGGCTATACTGCAGGTCCACCCATCGGTGGTGTTCTTTATGAGCTTGGTGGTTTCCAGTTGCCTTTCCTTGTTCTTGGATCCTTCTTAATTATTGCTGCCGTACTCTCCTATTTCCTCATTGAAGATTTTGATGGTTCGTTTTCTAATTTCCATCCATTTTTTGGAGAATTCTGCTTAAAAAATTACGTAATTGTTATGCACAATTTAGCGTTTGAGCGATGATTTTTTTGGCTAACATATTCATTTAGAATTTTTCATTGTCGCTAGAATCTGCTTTTTCCGAATGCAATGTTTTTGTATCATAGTTCTGAAGAGATATTAGTGCATGTAAAGTGTCAAAAATATTTTGGGAGTACTATTTGCAACAGTGATGAATTTCACTTTGGGAGAAGAGGGGGGGGGGGGAGTTCAATGAAACGAGGGACGATTGAAATTTATTGCCTACGCGCCTTTACCCGAAAATGCGCATTAATGAGACAGTAGGTGGAAGTAAAATTGGAACTGTTACATAATACAATTCATAAATCGTCCAACTTACATACCAATAGATCCGAGTTACATGAAAGTTGTTAATAAAGAGTGCATTGAACAAGGATCAGTAAAAATTGCCCTTATATATGAATTATTTCCATAATAAACATTATTATAATGTAATTATATACCATAATATATATAACATAATCCAAAAAATGACGATCCAATCAAAATTACGTAATTGTTATGCACAATTTAGCGTTTGAGCGATGATATTTTTGACTAACATATTCATTTAGAATTTTTCATTTTCGCTAAAATCTGCTTTCTCCGAATGCAATGCTTTTGTATCATAGTTCTGAAGAGATATTAGTGCATGTAAATTATCAAAAATGACGATAAAGGCATGCTCATTATAATGTACTATAATAATGTAATTATTGTGCATGACAGGGTACCTATTGTACTGCAATAATTGGGATGTTGATATTTCAGATGAGCCAGTAAATGACGATAAAGGAATGTTAGGCATGCTTCGCATACCTGTTGTTTGGATTATGGTGTATGCGATTGTTGTTTGTGCAATATCGTTATCATTTCTTGATCCCACACTAGCAAATCATCTTGACTCGGTTTGTCATTTCTTTCACTGTGCTCCTTCAAGGGGAGTATTAGGGGTCAACATCTCCATATGTGAAGGTGTTCCTAATATACCATCGGTACTTCGTTCACCTACGCAAATACACCTCCAATATACCTTCAGTTCCAATCACTTCTGGAATTGATAAGCATTGAGCGTTTTTTGTACTGTCAACGCAAAGCACAAGTGAAGACATAAATGCTTTCCACTGCCAACTATAAAAGATGCTTTTCTCTTGTAAAGGAGAATTGCAGATAAGATAATTAAAGACAAATAAGCAGCGATGTAGGAAATAGATCAAATGGAAAAATATTGAATGCAAAAACGTCGCTAATATACAAAAGTTGCAAAAAAAAAAAAAAAACTGCTGGAGATTTGCTTGTTCGAAGTACTATTTTCCAGATATGAATTTTGATGCTTATTTAAGCTTCTTTAATATTTCATGTCATACAACGGATAAAAAAATGAGCGCGTGTACTAAAATTTTCCTTGTATCCGCGACTGCAACCAATGAATTCCAAAAAAACTTAATTTGGGAAGGGAGGAGGAGAGGGAAATGGGTCACGTTTGAGACGTCAAAATAAATTCAAGTCGGAAAACACAATCTATGGACTATTTACCTAACGAATGTAATATAACTTCTAGGAAATACGAGTAAAGTTAAACAAGTTCATATTATGGAAATTAGCTGTGCGATATTTCTAACATTTTAGGATTTCACTATATATGAGTATAGTGCATACGCTCAAAATTTTGTCAGTCGTCTTTCTATTATTCTAGATTGTTCGTAGTCATTTTAGCCACACTTCTTGCATTAAATTCAGAAATTACAAGTATAAATTTCTCTTCTCAAATTTCATCGCATCCATCATCGAAACACTTTTTGTCTTCGTGTCCACTATATTCAATTACTAATTCTTGGATTTTATCGTTATTTTGTGAGCGGTTTTCGAATTCAGTTCGTTAATTGGGAGATTTTAAGTTCAACCTATCACCGACGGTTGTTGGACTGATGTTTCTTTTATGCGGAGGTATTTACACAATTGCCGCACCGCTATGGGGTATGTTAATCGACAAATTCGAATGCACAAAATCGATTATGCTTCTCGGATCGATGGTTACCGTTTTTGCAATGATGTTAATTGGCCCTTCACCATTGTTGAACGCAGACAAGTAATTTCATTTCAAATTAAAAATCTTTCATTAAATATTATATGTGTTGACTTCTCATCAATACTCAACACTTATAAACCACCTCAAAAATAATATCATTTCATCAAAAATAAATTAATTAAATTTGAATAATAAATATTTCGGCGACGGCTGACAGTAGAACAAAGCCAGTGGATCCTTCTTGACAACATTAGAGGATCTGGATGCCTTACGTTGAATAGCAATTTTCCGGCTTCACGGTAGGGATGTCATCGTGGCAAAAACATTGGTACCATGTACCATGCTGTACTTCTACTTCTTCACCAAAAATAGTCTTGTACTTATACCACCCTTGTAAGAAACACGTGCACTGTACCTATGCCTGCTTGCGGGTTCTGTGTTGGTATAGTACTGTACCGAATATTTCCTCCAAAAGTACGGGACTCACGTGATGCCTTTCACTGCTTTTTTTTTTTTTTTTTTTTTTTTTTTTTTGTTGAAATAAGTGGATAAGACAGCAGCGATTACTCTATCAGTAAGTTATGTAAAGCAAAGCTGTCCAAGTTGCTGGTCACAAGGGAGCGGCCACTCTCTGAAATGGTAAAAATAATCAGAAGAAAGCTTCAGAATAAATCAATGTTTTTTTTTTTTCATCAGAAACGCAATAAATGCAATTGTAAACTGGGTGATGTTCCCAAGGAAGATCGTTCACACGTATTTCATGTCTGTCGAGACCCCGATGCGTCTCTGACGTATCTTCGAAGAAATCAGACAACTACCATCACCACATTTCCTCATTAAGGCTTTAAATTAACAAATATTTTGAACGTCTTCGAGCAAACCTCGTACTGACATAAAGCATACGAGTAAGAAAGTGAGATTATAAAGAACGAGATTGAAGAAAACACGGAACATACTGTTTTTGAGATAATATTATCAGCCACCCATGCAACTGCGTTTGAAAATTACATTCATTCTTTATTGAAATTGCAGAAGTTTGGTGTTGATCGGTATCGCATTGGGTCTTCTTGGTATCGCAGAAGGTGCATTATACATACCAACCTTTCAAAATTGTCTCGATGCTGTAAGGTTGGTTGAAAAATTTTCATTGCACTTTCGTATTGCAGTAAAAAATTATTCTTGTAATGAAAACCAAAAAAAAGCGACAATATTTCTAACTATTAAACAAAACATGCAACAATGATGCATATTAACTTTTTTGTTTGTGGCTGTATTTGAGATCCCATTTTTGCCTAAATCTGAGATTTTACAAATATTCAAATTCGTTATTTTTCTATATAAAAAATTTTTTTTATTCGCCAATAAATTCTTCAAGAGTAATTTGCAGGGAATATGGTTATGAAGATTCATTCCAGACATATGGCTGCGTTTCTGGTGTATTCGAATCCGCGTTTGCGTTTGGGTATGTGAAAATGCATCACTAATGTTGAACCCTTTTAATTAACATTAATATCTGACTAGGTGTTGAACATTTTCTTAAAAAGATATTTTCATTAAAGTTATTAATCTTGATTATTCACTACTGAATAACATATAGAATATCGAACTGAATTCCGTATTGAACGTATGCATTGTATATGCACGTTGTGCTTCTTGTTCTGTTTCTTCAAAGAGAGTATATAAATTCATTTTCCTCGTAAAATTAACTATTTCTTCATCGTTTTGGCACTCGAACATGCATATTTCAGTTCATTTTTCGGCCCAACTATCGGTGGTTTTAGTGTTGAATGGATAGGATTCCCATGGACAACAACAATTATTGCAATAATTCACATTATTTTTGTAAGTTTTTTGTGTTATTTTTTGGAAATATTTCGCGATTTTTTTTTTCGTCAGGATTTTACTATCATTGGAAATAGATTACTTTTTTGCCCTCCTAAAATTCCTATGATTTTTAGGGAATTTCGACCTCCGTCAGCTAGGAATTCGTTCCTGTCCTCGCCTATGACTTACACATTTTCTAGTGAGAATTAACTACCAATGGGAATTTAGGTGGTAGGGTTAGGATGGGGGAGCACAATCACAGAAATTACAAGCTGTAGAAGTCACTCTCGACAACTTGATCGAAGGGAAACATCACCTGTGACGAACGGACTTTTTCTTACCAACTTGTGGCATCATATTCTTGATGAATATTTTTCTGCGAGAATCTAAATTCTGAACGATTACATGCTAATTTGCTCAGTACAGTGTCATCTTGTCGAGAATATTAATGATGTGAAAGAATCTTGAAGGCACTACTTTCGAAACTGAAAAATTAAACGACGAATTTTCATATTTTTCGTATGGCCAACTAAACTGAGAATTTCGTAGTGAATTTTCGGCAATTTTTCAAATTTAACAATCGAAATTCTTCGAAAAAACTAATTGAAATTTCCTTTCAGATTGTTGTCTCATTAATATTTTTCATTATACGGAGATGTGCGTTGTCATTCTCAACTTCACAACGCGTAGCACTTGATGCCGCGTGAAAAAAGTGCCTTCTGACGGCTTGTTTTTTATTGCATATTGGTCGACTGAAGATAGTTAAGCGCTCAGCAAGTTCGCTTGCTTGCGACGAAAACATGTTCTCAGGATGATTAATCATGAATGATCATATATGTTAAATTGTTGATAAATCTCATAGCCGTTCTGAAGCCGTTCTACGGCTGTGCGGCTGTAATCGTCCAGCGGATAAGGATGCAGCCGTTTTACGGCATAAGCCATATAGCCTCTGCTTACTTTCGTTCAGAAGTTGACAATTTCAATCTTCCAGTTCCCCGTTTCCTGGCATCGTGAAAATCGGTTCTACAAGGTTCCTATGCAATAATTTTTCGACTGAAACATTCGCAGTTGCGTGATTAAATTATTAAATGCAGTCGAATGATTCAGCGGAATTGTTACTGTGTACGCTGAAATTTGATAGAGAGCGTATTGTCTTTTTTGTTGTGTTATAGTGCTTTTTTCACACGTATGCATGCACTGGCATCTATTACAACGTGAAAGGTACTGCATAAAAGCTGAATAAAAAATACTCGAGTTATTGTTTCTAATATTCACTGCATCTCAGCGGCACGTCCACACCAGGAGGTTGTCGTACAAGCCGCATGTTTTAAAATACCGCAACAACGTAGTCAGCTATGCTTTGATCTGAAACAGACACATGATCGACCGTAGTTTCATCAACCACTCATATCTGATCTGCCTTGGCAGATCAAACCTACTACTATCACTTCATCTACAGTTGACATTTGATGTACCATGGTTTGATTTAACAGTGACATTTTGATCTACCATGGTAGCTAAAATCCACTTCATCTATCACTCTTTTCCTCTCACAAGGTTTGATCTACCACGGACATTTCACCTACCGTGGCAGATCAAATCTACTTCTATCATTTGATCTACCACCGATATTTTGATCAACTACGGTTTGGTCTACCAGTGATATTTCGATGTGCCATGGTTTGATCTACAGCTGTTTTTTGATATACCATGGTTCGATCTACCAGCGATATTTTCATCTACCGTGGTGCGATCTACAACACATTTCTTGATCTACAGTGGTTTGATCCATGACGGATATTTTGATCTAGCATATTAGATCAAACATAAATATCATTCGATCCTCCATTGATTTGATCTACCATGGTTCGACCTACGACCTACATTTGACCTACCATGGTAGATCAAACCTACCGCTGTCATTTGACCTACCACTGATATTCTTATCTATCGTGGTTTTGTCTACAACCGATTTTGAGATCTACTACCGTTTGATCTACGACTGTTATCTTCATTTAACATGGTAGATCAAACGTAACACTATCACTTCATGTGCCACTCATTTCCTCTCTCATGGTTTGATCTATGACGCACATTCGACCTACCATGGTAGCTCCAGCCTACTACTATCACTTGATCTAGCACTGATATTTGATCTACGATGGTCTGATCTACCAGTGACGTTTCCATCTACCGATATTTTGATCTACTATGCTCCGATATACAACTGATTCTTCGATCTACCATCGTTTGATCTACGACCGATATGTTGATTTAGCATGGCAGATCAAACAAATATCATCTGGTCTACCATTCATTTGATCTATCACTGGCATTTGACCTACCATGGTAGACCAAACCCATCACTACTATTTGATCTAAAACTGATGTTTGATCTACCATCGTTTGATCTACGACCGATATTTCGATCTGCGGTGGTATATGAAAAATAACACCATCATTTCATCTACCACTCATTTCTTCTATCATGGTTTGATCTACCACCAACATTTGACCTGTCATCGCAGATCAAACCTACTCCAATCATTTGATCTACCACCGACATTTTGATCTACCATGGTTTGGCCTACAAGTGATATTTTCACCCACCACAGATTGATCTACAACAAATTTTCTAATCTACAGTGGTTTGATCTACCAGCGATACTTCGATCTACCATGGTTTGATCTACAACTGTTTTTCGATCTATCATGGTTCGATCTACCAGTGATATTTTCATCTACCGTGGTGCGATCTACAACTCATTACTTGATCTACAATGGTTTGATCCATCACTGATATTCTGATCTAGCATATTAGATCAAACATAAGTATCACTTGAAATACCATTTATTCGGTCTACCATGGTTCGACCTACGACCTACATTTGACCTACCATGGTAGACCAGCCTTACCACTGCCATTTGATCTACCACCGATATTCTTATCTATTGTGGTTTTGTCTACAACCGATTTTGAGATCTGCTACCGTTTGATCTACGCTGGTATTTTCATCTAGCGTAGTAGATCAAACGTAACACTGTCATTTCATGTGTCACTCATTTGCTCTATCATGGTTTGGTCTATCACGCACATTCGACCTACCATGGTAGCTCCAACCTACTACTA
Source organism: Baylisascaris ailuri (assembly GCA_022845575.1). Taxonomy (NCBI): domain Eukaryota; kingdom Metazoa; phylum Nematoda; class Chromadorea; order Rhabditida; family Ascarididae; genus Baylisascaris; species Baylisascaris ailuri. The sequence continues at coordinate 9,181 of JAAVTS010002272.1, read as the reverse complement.
TCATTTCATCTAACACTGATATCTGATCTACCATGGTTCGATCTACCAGTGACGTTTCCATCTATCGATATTCTGGTCTACTATGCTCCGATCTAGAACTGATTCTTCGATCTACCATCGTTTGATCTACGACCAATACATTGATTTAGCATGGTAGATTACACAAATATCATCTGGCCTACCACTCATTTGATCTACCATTGGTTCGACCTATGACCTACATTTGACCCACCGTGGTAGATCAAACCTACTTCTATCATTTGATCTATCATTGATATCTTGATCTACCATGGTTTGGTCTACAGCTGATATTTTCGTCTACCATGGAGTGATCTACGACAAGTTTTTTGATGTACAATGGATTGATCTACCAGTGATATTTCGATCTACCATGGTTTGATCTACAACTGTTTTTCGATCTATCATGATTCCATCCACCAGCGATATTTTCATCTACCATGGTGTGATCTACAACACATTTCTTGATCTACAGTGGTTTGATCCATGACGGATATTTTGATCTAGCATATTAGATCAAACATAAATATCATTCGATCCTCCATTGATTTGATCTACCATGGTTCGACCTACGACCTACATTTGACCTACCATGGTAGATCAAACCTACCGCTGTCATTTGACCTACCACTGATATTCTTATCTATCGTGGTTTTGTCTACAACCGATTTTGAGATCTACTACCGTTTGATCTACGACTGGTATCTTCATTTAACATGGTAGATCAAACGTAACACTATCACTTCATGTGCCACTCATTTCCTCTCTCATGGTTTGATCTATGACGCACATTCGACCTACCATGGTAGCTCCAGCCTACTACTATCACTTGATCTAGCACTGATATTTGATCTACGATGGTCTGATCTACCAGTGACGTTTCCATCTACCGATATTTTGATCTACTATGCTCCGATATACAACTGATTCTTCGATCTACCATCGTTTGATCTACGACCGATATGTTGATTTAGCATGGCAGATCAAACAAATATCATCTGGTCTACCATTCATTTGATCTATCACTGGCATTTGACCTACCATGGTAGACCAAACCCATCACTACTATTTGATCTAAAACTGATGTTTGATCTACCATCGTTTGATCTACGACCGATATTTCGATCTGCGGTGGTATATGAAAAATAACACCATCATTTCATCTACCACTCATTTCTTCTATCATGGTTTGATCTACCACCAACATTTGACCTGTCATCGCAGATCAAACCTACTCCAATCATTTGATCTACCACCGACATTTTGATCTACCATGGTTTGGCCTACAAGTGATATTTTCACCCACCACAGATTGATCTACAACAAATTTTCTAATCTACAGTGGTTTGATCTACCAGCGATACTTCGATCTACCATGGTTTGATCTACAACTGTTTTTCGATCTATCATGGTTCGATCTACCAGTGATATTTTCATCTACCGTGGTGCGATCTACAACTCATTACTTGATCTACAATGGTTTGATCCATCACTGATATTCTGATCTAGCATATTAGATCAAACATAAGTATCACTTGAAATACCATTTATTCGGTCTACCATGGTTCGACCTACGACCTACATTTGACCTACCATGGTAGACCAGCCTTACCACTGCCATTTGATCTACCACCGATATTCTTATCTATTGTGGTTTTGTCTACAACCGATTTTGAGATCTGCTACCGTTTGATCTACGCTGGTATTTTCATCTAGCGTAGTAGATCAAACGTAACACTGTCATTTCATGTGTCACTCATTTGCTCTATCATGGTTTGGTCTATCACGCACATTCGACCTACCATGGTAGCTCCAACCTACTACTATCATTTCATCTAACACTGATATCTGATCTACCATGGTTCGATCTACCAGTGACGTTTCCATCTATCGATATTCTGGTCTACTATGCTCCGATCTAGAACTGATTCTTCGATCTACCATCGTTTGATCTACGACCAATACATTGATTTAGCATGGTAGATTACACAAATATCATCTGGCCTACCACTCATTTGATCTACCATTGGTTCGACCTATGACCTACATTTGACCCACCGTGGTAGATCAAACCTACTTCTATCATTTGATCTATCATTGATATCTTGATCTACCATGGTTTGGTCTACAGCTGATATTTTCGTCTACCATGGAGTGATCTACGACAAGTTTTTTGATGTACAATGGATTGATCTACCAGTGATATTTCGATCTACCATGGTTTGATCTACAACTGTTTTTCGATCTATCATGATTCCATCCACCAGCGATATTTTCATCTACCATGGTGTGATCTACAACACATTTCTTGATCTACAGTGGTTTGATCCATGACGGATATTTTGATCTAGCATATTAGATCAAACATAAATATCATTCGATCCTCCATTGATTTGATCTACCATGGTTCGACCTACGACCTACATTTGACCTACCATGGTAGATCAAACCTACCGCTGTCATTTGACCTACCACTGATATTCTTATCTATCGTGCTTTTGTCTACAACANCTACAACACATTTCTTGATCTACAGTGGTTTGATCCATGACGGATATTTTGATCTAGCATATTAGATCAAACATAAATATCATTCGATCCTCCATTGATTTGATCTACCATGGTTCGACCTACGACCTACATTTGACCTACCATGGTAGATCAAACCTACCGCTGTCATTTGACCTACCACTGATATTCTTATCTATCGTGGTTTTGTCTACAACCGATTTTGAGATCTACTACCGTTTGATCTACGACTGGTATCTTCATTTAACATGGTAGATCAAACGTAACACTATCACTTCATGTGCCACTCATTTCCTCTCTCATGGTTTGATCTATGACGCACATTCGACCTACCATGGTAGCTCCAGCCTACTACTATCACTTGATCTAGCACTGATATTTGATCTACGATGGTCTGATCTACCAGTGACGTTTCCATCTACCGATATTTTGATCTACTATGCTCCGATATACAACTGATTCTTCGATCTACCATCGTTTGATCTACGACCGATATGTTGATTTAGCATGGCAGATCAAACAAATATCATCTGGTCTACCATTCATTTGATCTATCACTGGCATTTGACCTACCATGGTAGACCAAACCCATCACTACTATTTGATCTAAAACTGATGTTTGATCTACCATCGTTTGATCTACGACCGATATTTCGATCTGCGGTGGTATATGAAAAATAACACCATCATTTCATCTACCACTCATTTCTTCTATCATGGTTTGATCTACCACCAACATTTGACCTGTCATCGCAGATCAAACCTACTCCAATCATTTGATCTACCACCGACATTTTGATCTACCATGGTTTGGCCTACAAGTGATATTTTCACCCACCACAGATTGATCTACAACAAATTTTCTAATCTACAGTGGTTTGATCTACCAGCGATACTTCGATCTACCATGGTTTGATCTACAACTGTTTTTCGATCTATCATGGTTCGATCTACCAGTGATATTTTCATCTACCGTGGTGCGATCTACAACTCA
>JAAVTS010002269.1:12998-30834 GCA_022845575.1 Baylisascaris ailuri | reverse complement strand
CCCCCCCCCCCCCCCACTTTCCCCCAGGTGATACAGTAAAAAAGTTACACACCAACCGTTTGGATCAATAGTGGAAAAACAATGGTTTTTTGCATTTAGAACCAGCCGGTTGTATATTCTGCTCAATTAAACAAGTTTTTTAGCGAGGTGATGGCAGGACGTATTCTGAATGATCAACACAAATCGAACATTAAAGGCGCTGATAACGCATAGCGTGAGAGTCGTTATCACGTAACGACTGACGATGGTGAGGATACACAATAATTGGAGGGGCACATTCACCGGTTGCTGTTTTACCGGTTCGTTTCTTCTCTTTCATTCGTCGATTCTGGAACCAAATTTTGATTTGACGATCCGACAGCGATAACGATTCAGCCAATTCATTGCGACGCACTTTGCTCAGGTAGCGATTCGTCCGGAATTCTTTTTCCAATTCGACAATTTGTGGAGTGCTATAGGCTGTTCGACCTGAAATACCCTTCTCTGAACCCCTCTCATAAACTTTCGTAAGCTAGAAGTAAAGAGTTTCGGTAAGCTTATCATCGCTAAGCTCGACGGAAAGTGAGGAAAGTCCACATCTTTCCTATAATGCCAACTGTGAGAGCATCTAGTTGCATTAATGCTCAAATTAATCTCGTTCAGCATGCTAGTAAAGGAACCTGAAAATGCGCCAAAGCCTGAAAATTTCGACTTTAACAACTTTCATGTATTCATAACTCAACCGTTGACTATCGGTGCGAACTTTGTTTAACCAACTATTCAGTATTCTTATAATATTTTGAATTTTTAGCTCTTTTGGTTTCCAAGTTGAATCTGCCTCTTAAAATTCAAGGACATAGAGCAGTTCATTGAATGGCGTACAAATCTTGATAAAATTACTTGAAAATTGGAATTCACATTCTACCCTCCCCCTTCCCTTCTCCCTCTCGCAGATATGTCCCTCAGTCTGTTGCAGCACAGGCGACAGTGGTTACGCTTAGGTAGCACTACAGCTGTCAAGTTTCAAGTTTCCGTGGTAATTATTATTTGTGGCATATGCCTTAAGGGCATCTTCTAGGGCATTGTCGCCAATGTCGAGCGTTTCTTACAAGCTTCGTTTTGAGTGCGCTTGAAAATTTCATCGGTGCTACCACATTGACAAAGGAAATAACTCGAACGTGTCTGCTTAGGCAGAGATCAAAGGCTCCAAAAATTAAAGAACAAAGAATATTAAAGGGCAAAATCATCATCGAACTTCCTAAAAGCATCTCTTAGAGTCCATGTATAAGCCGCTACATACTGATGCCTTGCAAGAGCTATTATAGCAAAGACAAGTAGCACACTTAGTACTTCGAGAGGAAAGCATTGTTGCCCTACGAGGGAGGGAAAGGATATGGGGGAAGGGGTGGGAGTCTTGATTTTGAAGACAACAAAAAATTATAATTGAAAATTTTTTGAGCATAATTATTCAATATGAAATTATTTGTCAAGTGGAAACATTGTGGAATGATGCATTGAGAATATTTGACTCCTGTTAGTGTTATCTTTAGCGGAATAGTTTGAATTCAACTTGATGAAATTTGAATTACGCACTCTTCATTTAGATGATTTACTTTTTATTTTGGCTTTACTAATTTACTTGATAAATTCACTTAAAGAGTGAATTATTATGGGAAAAACTTAATCCGGCATTTGTAAAGCTCATAGAAATGGAAGAATGAATAGATTTCTTATTGAATTATTGTTAGATAAGTCAAGCCTATTAGCTATTATCCCCTTACGTTCAACTAGAATCCACTAATGGAAAATTTTCTTGAAAAAGTTCAATTTATCTTTGTAAAAAAATCGTCGAAAATCGATGGATTCATCTAGAACATATCGAAAATGTCAGTCATCCTGATGCGTAGAGCATTGTTATAAAAGAAATAGAGCAATAAATATTGAAATATAGAAGCATAAAATAAAAAGATATGCACTATGATATGCGCATAGTTGTTGTTTCTTTAGCAGGCATGCGCTTTTGTTGCGCTTATGAGAAGAGCAAAGCAACTTATTGTATAAAGTAGAAATTGTTTGTGTTTTTGAGAATCGTTGTTGCATTTGCTTTCAATGCATCACCTATAGCATTTTATAGATGCTTCGAATTGTGAATCCTTTTCTTTTAATTCAAAGGCATCTATTTCCTTTTGCAATTATTCACTATTGCAATAAATTCATACCACTTTGTGCGAAATATTCACTTCAAACGGATTGAAAATTTTTGCAATTCACTTTGCATATAATATATCGACGGTTATTTAATTGAGATGAGCTGTTATATTATAGGTATTATACGTATCTCTTTTATAAGAGCACATTTGGAAATGAATCTTTTGGCTATAAGCTCCTCATTCAGGTAATACTTAAAACACCTATTGAATTTTTCATTTGAATATTTTAAATACGTATTAAGAAAATAAAATACTCTACAAAACAATCATAACTAAGCCATATAATCCTGAGCATGGAAGATTCAAAATGCAAATTTTTGATTTTTGAAAAATGAAAAATATAGAGGGTAGAAAATGAAATATGCTAATTACGATATTGGTCTTATTTTCACTGGTACATGCTATGGTAGCTTGCCATAACCTTCATTTGTGATGTCATATTATAGTATGTGCAATTACCTTTCGAAGTTTTTACTTGTTTTCGCAAATTTCTTTGCGGGTCAAACAACATTTTTTTTGCTAAGCATCCACTGATATGTGATAGATGTTATTTTTTATTTCTGAAGAGAGAAATATATCCCATTTTTAATAAAAATAAGCATCTCCTCCCAATGAAAATTTATTAGGCATTTCTCTAGAGAAATTTTCTTATCAATGCTACTTGCGATGATGATAAGAGATTTGATCTCGACCGAAACCTCCATCAAAGCAATATGATAGCAGCGTGTTTGCTCCTCTTCAAATGGCCTTTTTTTCTACCTTTAGATGGAAAGACAACGAGAGAGAGAGAGTAAGAGAGGGAGATAAAAGAGACAGAGATAGAACGCAATGGAAAACATTCGTGTGAAATGCTTCTGTTTGACTACATAAACTTTACTTCCTACATGCACTGATCGCCTCTAATCGTTGCATTGTAACAATTCTCAACTGAGTCATATATGAATTGAAACTTCGATTTTTTTTTCAGCTTGGCGATCCCCTTACCCACTATCGTATCGGCAGTATTGCCTACATCACTGCTCTTTTTACCTTACTATGCCGATTTTGCATTGAGTATTGCAAATGTCTGTTTGTCCAATTCGTCCATACGTGCGTATAGCATCTGTGCATCCCCGATCCCGAAATCTTTGTCGAAATTTCTATTATGGCCGAAGATGTTTAGCCTAATATCACTTTTTTTTCTAGCCCACGCCTTCTAGTTTGAGGAATCACCGACAAGGTTGGTTGATGCTTAGCTAGAGCAGCATTTCAAACGTAGACTTCAGCTATGCTCCATGTTTAAATATCTTTGTTGCGTTCAATGTTACATGGCATATTCGCCCCTCTCTAGGTGAAAATATATTTTGTAGACAAGTGTTACTAATGATAGCCGACCTGTATGCTAATTTTCTGAATAATAAGCTCTTTAGCAATGAATTTGCATATTCATTACACTTGCTAACATATAAAATCTCAGAGTGATAAACTGGACGAAAACGATCGATTATTGAAATGATTTTTCTCAAAAACCGAAAATGAATTATGCAAATATTCCACCTCTTTCAATAGTATAGGAAAATCTAGTCATAATGACGTCATTGTTGAAAATTCAACTTTATGCGGTTACCCATTTGCATTAAAGGATCGGCGGCTTGAATTAATGAAAAATTCCACCTTTAAAAAAAACGCAGTGTAATATCTATCTGATCCGAAGATAAGTTACTCTTTTTGCCTATCAAGTCTATGGAGTATCGCTCGTGAAGGAATTCCTTTGCCGTTGATAGAATTGAACAAATGTCGTTTAGTACAGTAGGTGAAACTCGTTATGAATAGTTAAAACAGTTTGTGAAAGCGAAATATTTCAGGAATGAGAGCCAAGAATGGGAAAACGCATCCTAGGAGTCGGCACGTTATGCGCTTTCAAAATTTCGCTCACCGACTCAATTTGTCTATTGAGAAATATTAGCAAATAATAACATGTGCGTAATAATACCTTCATATTTTAAATGGCAACATTTGGTTTTAAAAGATGCGAAAGGGATTTGATTTTCTGTGAAGCGATCAATATAAATTGTAATTCGATCAGCATTACGAAATGTACTGATAGATTTCAATAATGACAAAATTAAAAAAAAAAAAGAAATTAAAATATGGACGATGAGAATATTCGAATCGAGCACTTTATTGAAGCAATAATTGCCACTTTTGTAATCGGTAGTGAGATGTCCGAGTTTGAAGTGTGAAAATATGTAGAAATTTGAACGTCGTGCTCTTTTAGTGCCAAAAGATGATTGATTATGTGCGCTAAATTGTGCAAAGAGTTTTCGCTGTTTAAAAAAAAAAAAAACACTTTTCGCCTCCTCGAATCTGTTTAGTTAGGCGGACACTTCTATGCTGACATGGAAAAACGGAGAAGATTGAAATGGACTAAGAACTGGAAAAAGAAGGAAGAAGTAGAAAGAAGGGGGATGATGATCCACAACTTCGAAAAAATAAGTCATTCATTTCTTTCTTTCATTGTATTATGCCCCTTTGAACAAATTTTATTCCAAACGAATTATCCATGAGTAATAAATTCATCCCTCAAAAGCAACGCTCTGAATTTTCTAAACTCTTCCGTGTTTATTATTCTGCCAGGTCCCATAGACTCTATTAAATGTATTCAATTAAAAGAGTTGACACAATTGAAGCGGAAATTTTCCTAAAATATCTGCAAATGTGAATATATCCACAACATTTTAGCTAAAACATAGTGGGCTTATAGGACCTAGCACCTTGCCGTCAATGCGTTGTGCAGCAATTCTATTCGCCACAAACGTTGTGGAAGACAAATTGCGCATCGTCGATCGAAACACAACGTCACGCATAAATCAATTGCAATGAGCAGATCGCAAAAACTGCATCAGCAACAACTGCAATATCATCACTCATTGCCTCCTCAGTTGTTGTAGACCTATGTGCGGCGGTGGCGGTTGCTAACCCAACATCTGCCCTCAAAATAGCACTCATTAATAAAAATGAGTCTAGAGCTTTAATACAACTTGCCTACTCTCTTTTTTTAAACGATGAATCGCCACTTCAATATTACCTGTATTCAATGTTTTGGTCGTATTCTTATGTCGTGAATTACTATCATTTCGTCGTTCTTTGTCTCGATCGAGCATCCATCCGTAGATTGGAGTAGCGACGCTATGACAAATTGTTGGCATAGATATTGCACTACCGATGCACATTTCTGAGGTCATTGATGCGGTAGTATGATATGGTTGAGGTGGAAAAGTAGATGAAGAAGATGGTGAACAATAATAAGCATAGGTTGCAAGCGTATGTGGTGGCATCGATGATGCACCACTACAGCAATTATATGAACACGATGAATGGCCGTTCTCCATTCGTTGCGACCGACTCAATGTGTGCGCATCCAACAATGCCGTGAGGCAATACTCACCAATCAACCAATGCGCCTCTCAGTTGGCACTCCTAGCTAGCTTACTTACCGCCCTAGACCGACGGCTAAGCATTCGAGGAAAATAGCTCGACGAGCATTGCAATCAACCACTGTGATAGAGAGTAAGACGGTAATAAAAATAGGCCTGCAAACTTGGAGAGTGGAAAGCGTTGGCTCTTTCAGGCGTGCTGTTAGTCGCACTCTGCTGTCTGTCGCTTTTTGATAGGGCTACTTTCAGCTTTTCACTTATAAGACTGGCCTATAGACCGACAAAGTATGGGTGGTCAGATCATTTAGTATTCATACTACTGCATATAACTGCTTCGTTTCTTTGCAATTTTAGGTGGTAAAAGTAGACTTCAATTTGCTTCAAATATATGGAGTTCCCACCTACTTATAATTTCACGTTCGTTGGCGCACCGCCTTTATGTCATGTATATCACTCAAAAAAAAAAAAAAAAAAAACGACTCTGTTGACCCTGAGAAAGGGGGATAGGAAGCGACAGACAGGTAAACAGACCAAGAGAGCGATTGCAACATCGATTCCTCTCGTAACATCTTTACCTACTGATCCTGGATAGGATGTGAAAACACGTTGTTGATGTTGCGCGTGTGCATCAACCAACACGACGATCGTTGCGCCGATCGCTATATTATATGTTCGCGGGGCCATAAAATCAGGTAGGGCGTGACTTGGCGTTTGGCCACCACGTTCAAAGAGTATGTGAGATGAGAGAGCACAACGCAATCGCAGTTTTTGCCTTCTTCATTGAACGTCGGTACGCGTTGCTTATTGTGCGTGTGTTATATGTGAGATTGGACGTACAGCTACAACAAGTGTGCATACAAGCTCATTCTATTCCATTGCGTTCCTCACTTGTTTTACATTAAGCCTCAATAAACTGTTAAGACCGGCTTGCATTACAGTAGCTGGCAGCAAGCTAGTGCTTCCGAATGCTACGGTAATCGCTAAAGTGTTTTGGTAAATTAATATGCTTTAGTCAACGCTATTCGTCAGTGAGCATAATTTTCGAGTGTTTTATGCTTGTATCGGCTGCCAGTAACTATCATTACTTCATATTCGTAATGAATACCACTATCTATCGCATTTTTTTTTTTGATTTTATTCTCGATTCACGTTTTTCGAGGCGATAATCTCTTGTTGATCGAGAATGGGCTGAATCATCATAATCGGTGGTTACTTTCAGACCGGAAATGCTGGTTGCACACTAAACGATACATGGCACTATTATTACAGACTCTGCGTATTGTTCAGTCGTCCGGATGGTTTACCCTGTAGAAGCGTGTTTATCTGCACATTTCAAAATAAGCTCGTCTCTACAGGCAGGACCTTCCAGGCTTCTATGACCAGCCAGATAGGATCGTTTCAAGAGAATCCAATACAATAACATCGTCTCTTCTGTTCACAGTGACGGTGAAAGTGCTCATGCGAATATTGTTAGAGCAGCTCGTTGCCGTTTCTTGACTCGTCAGAACCCGAGTATTATCGATCGAAATGTTCGACGATTTCGGCAAGTCGTTTTGTCAACTTATTGCCTTTGAAGTTTACCGCCCCCGGTACTTGACGTCGTAGCACCAACGATCGTTACATTCCATTAGGCGAAATGGCGCACCGTTTATGCAGCGGAAGTAAGAGTGGTGTCGTTCCGATGTACGAAACGAACGACAATATGATGGTACACAACATACAATTCAACTGGTTCATTCGTGTTTATTTAGGCATAGGCGCTGATTACTCGACACTAAGAATGATGTTTCGTAAGCTGCCCATATCTAAAACCTGATAGTGAGTGCTTATTACATCACTGATAAGATACAACCGACGAAAAAATTCGTTGCAATATTTCCGATATTTATATTAAGTTTGTCTGAAATATGGACTGTTTCTTCATCATGCTTTTTACGTTTAAACGTATTATGTGTGTTGATATTCATATATGTCTGTCTATTTGGTATGTCTGTGTCTTGTTTCAACTCGCGAAGTACTAAAAGTGGAGATACGAGATTTGATGAGTGCAGTGAACATCTTGAGATGATCACCTATATCCACTTTTATTTTAACCCGTTAACATGGAAAGGAATTATAACTGGCAAATGTGCTAAACGATTGCATATTTTTGCTGCACCTTTTGAGCCCTAAAAGGACAAATCTTTTGTAGATTCGTACAATCGTCAGATCATCTAAGTAATGAAAGCATATTTTATTACTTGTTGGCAAATTGTGAAACCGGTTGGTCAGATGAGGAGAACGCTAAAACGCATATCGTTGCAGCTCATCTGGCGCGCTGTTTCGCTTGTTCTCTTCTGCGATCTATGCAAAAATGCATTAAGCGGCATTAATTTATGCAAACGTACAGTGCAAATATGATAGAAATGGAGAGCCTGTATATGTGTCGTTGCACAGGTCGATGGATAGGCACTATGAAGGCGTCTTTGGAGGGGTTATGCTTGAATAATTTGTTTAGTATATGAAATGCCAGCATCGTAAAAGGTGTTACATCTATTTTCTTTACCCTTTAAAGGGTTGCTTCCCGTGCTCATCGTATAAATTACGGGTCGCCAATTTCTCATTTTATTGAAAAATTTGCAATTTTCAACAATTTTGATCGAATCAGTTATATTAATAAATATGAGCAATTTAAAGCATGAAGAAACTAGCAGCTATTGCTGGTGATAAACGATTCATGTGTAATAATATAGAAACGAAAACAACACCACTTTTATTGCTATTTTTCCTTTGCTTCTTCTTGTTTTGCACATTGAATCTTTTATTAGCTAAAAAGCGAAAAGAAAAATTCTCTGCATTGCTTGAGAACATTTGTCCATGTTGGCTTATGGAGGAAGGGAAGTTTGTGCGCAAAATTTGCATCGTATAGAGGGGGAACGAAGGTTTAGCTCGCGACGTTTGTTATATAAGCGATGTGCCAATAACGTTTCAATCTCTGCATTCAAATTTGCCACATTTAGCTAAACGGCTAAATTTCTCGTCCAAAGCACAAAATGTTTTGTATATATCTTTAATTTACAGGTGAGATTGCAAAAAAAAAAAAAAAATTGAAAAATTTCACAATTTTTTCTCTTGTCTCAAGTTCAGAACTTATGTGCCCATCATGCTCGAGTAATTCACTAGCAGATAATTCCGATTTATTCCAGTTTCACTTTTTTGAATAGTTGGTGTGTGTTATTGTTTCTGAAAACATTAGAAATAAGATGTGTTAATTCTATTGTGATTGTTGATATGCAATCGAAGAGCCTTATTTACCCCTTCAGAGCGGTTCACTCTACTTCTCCAAATCAAACAAACGAAATCTTATATGAGATTATTCCAAAATGTTCATTTCTCGAAGATAATCTCTAAGATGTAATTTATGATATAACAAGAGTATTCTTTAAGGCATTTAACCTTTTCATCAATTCCTTTTGTGATCTTCGCGTTCTTATCGTATAGAGTGCGCACATCCCTCAAGGGTTATTCGTGTTGCCCCTCTTACATATATACAAACATTTCATCAGAGATGATGTGATGTGTTTATCGCCTCAACTGATGGTGTCTAGCTATTTGTGTTCTTTTATTTTTCTTTTATTTTTAAAAACGATGCCACATCTACGGCAAAGATTTTTTGATTTGTTTCATGGAAATCTTATTCAATTTATGTGAAATTCATTTTTATATAAATCCAACTAGTAAAATACCACCTTCCCCTCATACTGGTTAGCAAGGAAATCGGCTTTAAGTTTTAACGAAAAAATATTCGCGTCAAATTGTATGAAGCACTATCACTTTACCTCGAATGAATTTCTGGTAGTATGATTAAATAGGCATTGGAAATCTTTTAGAGCTTTTAACTATATAAGTGTATTTTAGAAGTTAAACCGATCGGTTTTTATGTGTCTAACCGATTATGTTTTCCTGATTGCTCTAGCATTTCTCTTACAAATCTAACGAATATTCATTGCTTTTCTATGTAGATATTCTGATGATTAGGCCCAACCGCCCTCCCTCTTCGAGTATTATTAATGTCATTGTGAGTACAATGAACATTTCTAATATAAGGGTTACTGAGTAATGATCATAGGACACCATCTTATTATATTTGATTTAATATAACAAAGGTTTAAAGAGATCGTCGTTGTATTAGTGATATTGGGGTATATTTTCTTCTCATTTTACGGGCTTCATTCTCGTCATGCTTCATTTTGCGGTTGCCACTCTTGAAATTGTTTATATCTTACATGTTAGTGCCGCATAATCGAGGAATTTGCGAGCCTCTTAATAAACCCCCTATAAAATAAGTAATTTTCTATATCGTATGATCTTAAATAGAAACTCAGACTACATAGAGTTACTGTTGTAATAAGAAAGGTTTATAATAAAGAGAGGATAGAGGTGAAAAAAATTTTTAGTTCAAAGGTGAATCAAGGTGAAGCTACGATTTTTCGAAAAAATGAGCAATAAATTGCAAAGAAAAAGAAACAAATGAACTAATAATCAGCTTTCTTCTTAGAGATTGTTCATTTTTAGGGGCAGCCGGCTTTTCGATGTTCGTTTACTTCAGTTACCTAAATTGTGCGATTCGGGAAGGATGTCGAGCTTCATTAAGCAAGAAATTCTGTTGATATTGTGCCGTTTCTGGTGTTTTTTGTTTCTTTCACTTTCTTCTCTATTTATATTCCCCATATGCACAATTTCATTTCTATATTTTATTGTTTAGTCTATTTTCTTTTGAAAAGCGAATATTAGTATATATGAATATTGCCACTTAGTGTGGGTGTTTTTTCAAACTTCGTAATTTTCAATATTGTTAGTCTTTGCTGTCATCCTGTTTCTCAGTCCGCTCCTTATTGAATGCATGATAAGTTACATCATTTTTTTTTTTTTTTTTTGAAGTCGATCCCTCCTATCGAGAAAAGTTAATTTTTATGTCTTTGCAAATTTGTATCCTGAAAACGTATTGTTCGAGTGTTCTAGACCACATAAATATATGTGTGCATTTGTATGCGCATCCGTTTGTCTTTTCGTAATTTTAATTGAGGAGATGTCCAAACTGGAGCAACAATATTTGATGGCAGTAATCCACGCTATGAGTTGTTCTCTTTTTAGAACGTTCAGCTTCAACTATCAACTTCTAAAGGAATTACGAACACTTGAATATGTTCAAGAAGTGGTTTGCATTTCACAGCCGACTGGGTCGCATTCTATACTCTTCAGGTCATCGTCGTACATACGAGAACTACGAGAACGATTCATCTGTGGAAATTCGCACGAGCGGTCGGTTTGATTAAACTGCGGTTGCAGTGTTGCGCATATTTTATTATTGTTAGTAATTTATGAAACCGGTCGTTTCATGAGCGTAATTTCCAAAAAACGCATATCGTGCAAGCTTCGTTAGTACGTTTTTTTTCTCGATTGTTTTCTTCTACGAATGAGAAAGTAGCGTCTGTTAATATGATTCATCATATTGTGGTTGAATAACAACCTTTCTTTTTCATACAGGAAAGAAAAACTAAAGTGTACGGAATTTTTTTTATTTCAACGATTTTTTTCGCACCCATCTTTGACGTTTCAATGCAAGAAATAATTTCCAGTTAATGATTTATGATAAAATAATTTGACGGCATAAATTGAAATCATTTGTAGTAGAGTAATTTCAAGATTTTTTGTGGCGCCAAAATGCTTTTGAAATTTTCGATAAAAAATACTGCAAAAATTTTCACGAATTTCGGTGATACGTATTCCGGAAAAGTCTGGAAAAATTTGTTTTCAGACCATTTTTTTCGCAACTACACTATATCCACTTAAGATATCCAACATATGTCGTCAATCTACATCTCACGTTAGAGGGAAGGGCGGGGAGTGGATAAGAGATCTCTTACCATAGGCTTCATCGCTTTCAACCCATTATGTGCATGTATTTCTATTTTTCTGTCTATGTATGAAATTGATTTGTTTCGGCGATTCAGAAAAAAGCTGAACTAATGACCTTTGACCTTTACAATCTAAACTCTCAAAAACGAAAATCGAATTATGCTTCTGTAGGAAGAACTACGCTATAGTTCTCTCGATTTATTCATAAAATGGAACAAAGTTATGAAATTTTTTAATTTGAATATGAATTTTTCCATCATATTCAAATTTTTTCATTTTGATTGAATGAAATATGAACTACGAAATAAAATAGTCTACACTATTTCATACTGTTCTAATAAAGTTTTGTGTTAGATTTCTCCTAATTTTGGCTATTAAAAACGATGTACTTGAAAAGTGATCTCTAATTTTAAAAATCCCACTGATCACTTTAATTGTTCATGAATTTGCATAAATATTTTCATAAATTTGCATAAATATTTTGAAGATCTCTTACGGTTTTGCAAAATTATTTGTTACTGACTACGGCAAATTCATAAAAGTAAGTTTTCAAATACCTAGTAGCCTCTGAGTTTTCTTCTTTCATAAAACGATTTAATGACTCATTTAGCAAGTTCACTGCAAATATTTTAAAAATGAATCATCATTCATTATTTCCTCATTATCGATGAAGTATTTTTCCCACATAAGAAACCGGTTTCCTATGCAAAAGCACATAAAATAATAGCATGAAAAAGCGTACCTCTAGTTTAATTAAGTGACTGGTTTTTTAAAACGAAATTTATTCCTTAATAACTCGAGAAGTGAATTAAATAATTCGACATCTCTCTTTCAAAGGTATATTTGAAGAAGCAATACTCTACAATACTACAAAATTTTATGAGTATGTACATACGATAGCTCGAGTTATCGTTCTTTTTTTCCAGAAGTTTCTTCGAATCACCGTCGTGCGTTCCTGGATAGATTCTTTATGCCATAATATGGAGACGTTGTGATCTTTCCATGGAAAAGAATAATAGTATCACCGCTAAAGGTTAATTGATCTTTTTTATTCTAACTATTTTAATTAACTTCTTCATTAATTAGGTTCTTCATTACCTTAGTAAATGAACACCTTCGTTACACTTGGATATACCTCAGATTTTTGAGAGGAGTAACAACGAATAATTGCAAATTGAATTTCCATTATTGTTTTATGAGATGTGTTTCGATGAAGTAAACGAAGAAAGTTTTGTTAAGATTGCTAAATTCTATGCGGTTCTTGAACAGACACACACTCATAGAAAAAGAAAAAGAAGAGAAAACGTTCCTCATCAAGTGCAGTACAGTTGCTCGTAATTGATGACTTACCGTTGTTGTTTTTTTCAACAATATCAACGATTGATCCACGTTGCAAACCAACCTCTCTCGTATAAATCACCTTAGGGCATCGAAATACGAGATATAGCTGTCCTTACTTTATTTTATTCAAGTAATATTGCATAGACTTTAAATTAGAGTAGACTTTCCCGATTATCGATATTTCTTTGTTCCTCATTTTTCCCCATAATTTCAATATCTTCGATAATTCGTAAGCTTTTCGCTTAGCGTCAATCTATTCCCTCCTACCTTCCATATTTGAAGAAGTTTTAGCAAACTTCGCTAGTGATTTGTGCACAGCGGGTTTACTCTTCATCTTTTTGAATTCTGGATGAATAGATTAGTTCCGGAACAGTAATGCACCTATCTAGGCAATCTATCGAGTAATCGCCGAAAAGTGGCCATGTTAGAAACAAACACGATTAATGTTAGAATGAAAAGCTTTGAATACTGGATAAAGGAAACTCCAAGTGCTTTTACTATTCATATGCTAAACAGTTATACTGTCAATATGAAAAGTCCTAGCCATTTGTTAAAGTAAACATTTTTCAATCTACTCTATAGTGATCTGTAGAAATTGAGGCAATCTACTATCATGAGATCTACTCTATAGATCTATATACTAATTTGATGATATGATCTAATAGAGAGAAGCAAAAAATTGTGTAATTTGGCATGAAGAAAGAAAAAAATTAAGGGAAATAAAAATTCTTTAAAACAGGAATAGTGGAAAATTCTAAAATAGATATAGAAATTTTTGAGATAACTCTAGGCGTTCTTCAACATTTCAAATGAAAAATTTCTAATATTTGCATATTGATGCGTTTTGCATATAGATTTTCTCAATTGTTCCTTTATATTCAGAGAAAAAGTTAGAATCGCAATCGTATCGATATGAAATAAAAAACTTTCGAACCGCTTATCTCGTTTGCTTTCATAATATGCTGTTCACATTTATGATGCTATATCGCAGTAAATGCTCGAATTTGTTAGTGTTACATGAAAATTTGCGTATTATTTTTAACAGGCGTGCGAAAACGATGAGTGGTCGCATCGATCGACGCAAAGGAAATATACATATTCATTGCACATACGTTATGCAAATTCTGTCGCAACTACCAGTTCTCATCATACAATGGTGACCAGCATATCACCACATAGCTTTCACTTAATTACCTATGTATTGAAATTTGCGCATGTTGACCACATTTTTTGTTTTATTCACCATCTTGAAACTGTTTTTGTGAGTGTTGCTTTCATTAGAAATTTGCCTGTCGTTAATGACATCAATTCTTTGGGAAGCACCTTTAAAGCTTCCACTTGGCTAGTACGAGTCGGAAATTACAAACATCTGTGCTGTTACTTTGTTTGCTGATTTCCTATAAATCCATTTTGATCAGTTTTAAAATTTGAATATTTATTATTTATTATGTTTGTAATTATACTGGATTCTGAATATTTATATGTAATTATAGTATTTTTGGATTTTGTTATAATTTATTAATTCGTTTTTCGCAAATCATGAAAAAATTTTTCGAATAATGTTATAAATTTTTATTCGGTGTTTTTTGTTCTTTCGAATAAATTATATAATATCGCAAGATTATATGTTTGGTATGTACTTTTTTTGTTATAGCATTGCAAACGATTAGATAAAATGTTTAGTGACGAATTGTTGTTTACGACTCAGTGGAACGTCGTCTCCAAACGGCAATGAAATTGTTATCAATTTTTACAATTGCTGCTCGATTACATTCTTTTTTCTATACAGATTCGCTACCCTTTTCTAGACATCTTCATGAACATCAGAAATCGTTCACTAAAAATTATTCGTTCCAAGGGTTTCTAAAATTAAAATTCGTGGTAATTGTTGTTTTTAAAATAGCAAATATCGGGCAATAAACTTGAATATTTCTGTTATCTCGATAAGTGTAGAATTAGAATCACAAATCTTTTGAGTTGCAAATTACTAGAGAATCTCAAAAATCTCTTTAATTCTATAAGAGTTGTTGGATCGTATGAGACTAAAGATTAATTACTCGGTTTCTGCAATAAAGTGCGTGATTTCATTTTTTGCAACAGATGATATGGATAATATTTGCATTTATGATACAAATGCAATTTATGGTTGCGTTTGCATTGTTTTTCAATAATTTGCAAGAGAAAGTTGCATATCAGAAATGCGCATGCAATTTCAATAAAATTCTTGTGTAGAATGCAAAATTTTGTTGCATTTCAATAATGTGCTCGATGTGGCCATTATGAAGTATAAGTTAGTGGAATTGATCTTCTCAGACATATATTTATCTCTGTAATTCGATCAGCAATACCATAGTGCTAAAATTCCAACGGTAGAAATTGCTTTGACATACTATAATAATGTGATTTCGAGGGGCAGTTCAGACCAGACCCCTTGCCCTACCCTTTCTCATTCTTGAAAGGTTTTATTTTTTGCTTTTATTTCAGGCGATAGCACAACGACACCTCGAGTTCAAGAGCCCTGATCCCAAATTTCCTCTCTTTATCACCTCATCTCTTTTCATTCCACCCATCCCCCTCTCGCACCCCTCGCTGCACATTTATTATCGAAGCTCGGGAGTTGTCACCGAAACGATTCAGTGTTGAAACGATGGCAAACTCAATAATGGCTTGGAACATATGATGGAAAAGTAAGCATACTATTCTATTAATTTATATATGAACGAATGGGAGCATTTTTGATAAGTAAATTTTATAGGTATAATTACTGTTGAAATTATAAAAAAATTCCAAGAAAGAGGATCGACTGTTTGCCTATTCTAGAGTGAAAACTGCATTCGACGACAAATTGAAGATCTATCGTATTCGACTCAATTAAAAGAAAATGAGTCGAAAAAGAATTAGAATTAAAATCTGACATTTATGTCTTTCAAGTTTCCATTCAAAAAAATCGCGTAATGGATAAGATTAAATGTTTCAAACGTTTGCCTCTCTCAAATCCTACAAATATTGCTAACAAATCATCATTACATCCTTATCTGAAATTGCACTAGGATGTAGCCATCTCGAAGAATGTATAGGTAGAATCTCATCGCCAAAAAAAAAAACTGATTGCAGTAATATTAATCAATGCGAATAATATTCGGCAACATGCCGAATGTTATTGACACTGATTATTCGGCAATACAGCAAAAAATTTGCTCGAAATTTACAAGAGAAACAAACCGGCTAAAATTATTGAAATAAATGTAGAAAAGATGCAAACACAATAATAGCAAAGAGTTCATAGTTTTATAAAAATTCATAGTTTCAAATTGCCATTGTATAGTCAGCCATTCACAAATATGAAAGTTTTGTTTTTTTTTGTATCGATTTTTCGAGGTCGAATTTTACGACAATTATACGTTTCTTTCCGATCACTCAAAGTTCGATCATTATGCAATTTGTCAATATGATATCCCCAATAAATCAAACAACTGCTCATATCGACCATTCAATATGCTCATTTATGATCAGATTCCGATCAGTGCGATATATCACGTGTACTCATCGCTAATCTGATCTAAAGAACGCATCAATTGAAGTAAATTGATTTACTTATGTGGGATGATAACGAAGCAAAAGACTCTTCATTAACATAAGAAAAAGTACAACCGCAGTGAAGCAACGGAATATCGTCAAAAATTTTTGTTGCTTTACACCTCTAAAATGTGTTGGATGCCGAAAAAAGCTGAAAGAAGTACAATATTCATTTATTTTCTCCTTAAATAGCAGAATTTATTTGCAGTTCGATTTATAGGGTATTGGAGAACCGCAGAAAGAGCTTTCCGAAGAAGATGGCAAACGGTATAGCGCAATATATGCGTAGCAGATCGGCGAAAAATTCTAACAACGATCAATGAGAGAGCGGTGTACGTACAAAATTTGAGAGGATATTACTAATTCTAACCGATTGTGCAGAGTTATTTTTTCTCTTGGAAAAGAGTATCCAACGGATAAAATAGGGCTTCTTGCCACTTCAATTCCTGCATACTTCCTGAATGGTTCACCTATATTTAGAATTGAAGGAGATTTCAAACTTTTAAACACGAAAGAAAGAGGTTTTTAACACAAAAGAAAGAGATCTCCGTTCAAGAAAAGGTGCAAATAGACGACATTTATGATGGAGTATGTAAATAAATGTGCCAATAAAGAAGGTGAACTGCTATTATTAGGTTTGTAGTCGTTCAGCTATCTGAAGAGATGATTCAAATATCGTGCATGAAATTTAAATATTCGCTTCAAAAAGTAATGATAGAATCCTAGTTTATTATAGGATTATTTCATACTCGATATGTAGGATATTATCAAAAATTGTTTCTTAACTGATCTCTAAGCGTGACAAATCGATAAGAATTCCCTCAGTTAGGTTCAACAGCAATCGCATCGAGTAGATCGATCTTTCGCAAGCAAAATATATAAATTTTCTTGCGCGTTATTTGTATCATATTTTGAAATGGTTGAATGATCCAAATAGTTGACAATTTGATCCCTTATCTTCACTACTTTGTGTTTCTTTGTATGAATTGATCGAAAAGATCAAATGCCAGAAAGCAGTAGTTGTATACATAGCTTCAGTACCACATTCTTTCGATGCACAGGATGGTTGGTTTCCATCACGAGGTGGTGAGTTGGGTGCTTTAAATGGTGCTCTATGTTCTAATGTGGGCGAAATGTGCTTGACTCGACGAGCCTTGTCCAATATTTTCTTCGCAGTACGTTTATTCATTCTTAGTTTAGGGATGCATAGGTAATTGAAATAATGTTTAGGGATGCATAGATTATTGAAATTATATCATATCAGCTTGCATTAATTTATGATTGTTATAAGGTTCTGATTTCGAAAGTGTTAGTCGATATGGTGCACTTTTCTTTTTTATCTGAAAAAAGTTTTATTAACTGAGTAGCTGAAGACGATTTGATTAGTTTTATAATTGTCTCTTTTTTTTCTTTCAT